>CH002898.1:211170-237264 GCA_000149265.1 Ciona savignyi | reverse complement strand
ATCATGATTGTGACAGGCATGCCATTTCGCCCCGACATCTTCAACAAGAAGTCGTTTAATCGGATTAAAACGAATTGTTAGACAACATGACCCAGATACGTAAAAACATAAATTTATATACTAAACCCAGGGGAATTCCCCGAAGCCATAAAAAATCTCAATCGACTGTTTTGGAAATTTAGCTTCATTTCACTACAACACTTAAAAAAAGGGTTAAGTTTAAAACATTTGTGGTAAAATGTTCGTGAATCTAACACGATGATTCTTTCTTTAAAAACACATGGAAAAGAAGTTTGGCTTGATAACTATGGGACCCATGCATTTATGATTGCAGAAACAAAACTATGGCAGTCCGGTTAAAACGTTTTAGTATGTTAAATAACATGGACCTGACAAGCATATATCTGGCAATAATATATATTGTGTAATGAAAATTAATAACAAGATCGGATTGTTACCTCAGGGTCACATGCGTTTATGCTTGCAGAAACAAACAGCATACTCGGTGTATAAAATACAAACTGTGGTTAGGGTCCCTGCTCGCATGAATTTACAACATACAAAATGTGTTTTACAAATAGTGGTGGTTAAACACGTGGTTAACACTGTCTAGTTTAAATTTTGTATTTACTATACTTGTCTATACAGGTCGCTACAAAACACATTGTACGCAATATCATATCTCCATTATGGCCCAATATCTCTTTTCGTAACATTGCTGGTAGGCCTCTTGGCATCCTTTATCACAGGTTAGTAATTTGGCATATATGAATGATATAGAATTTTTATAATTAAATTTCATTAGGAGAAAACACAGTAGATCTGACACAATCATGGGATTGCCTCATGCCCACTACAGTATACCAGGGCCATTGCAATGTGTTGTACATGATAGAGGCATTTATTTTTATGGTTGAATACACACTGTTAAAAATAATAAATGTCGTATGCACAAGTCATCAAAAGCCACTTAAATTATGCTTTAGCAGCATTGCTTATCATACAGAACACATAACCCAAATTTTGTGACAATGCGTTCTTAATGTTTAGCATTTCATATATAAGTTTAATTTACATAAAAGCAAATTTTTTTCTTTTTAAATCTTTTAAAGTCAAATTAGTTTGTTCAGTGATTAAGTGATTCTTAACCGAGCACCTTCAAATAATAGGAGCAAACAAACCAGCCGACGCAAATCCGTTACTTTTTGTTCCACTTGTTGGAAGTGACATTTTTCCGAAGAAAGTACTGAAGTTCTTTCGTTTGGGAGTCCCAGAAATCAAAGTTGATGATGACAATTCTGAATTCTTACAACCGCAAGACAAGCCAGTTGTAAAGCCAACTAAGCTGATAACAGACAACGAAACAGTTTTATGAACAAATTAAATGAAAAGTAACCCGTCGATCACCTTCTATACACCATAGTATGTTAAATGACATGATATAACATAAGTTTGTTTTAATTTTGTTTAATGACTGCAACATAACATAGTGGCCCGCTTTTAAGGCACAACAAACGTGAAAGGTTAAATGATTTGCATAATAATAAAGCATTTATACTGTCACTCATAAAAACGAAAATGTTGTGTTTTATTAATAAGGTACTTAGTTCTCTGTCTATCATGTACGCATAGCAACGTCCATAAAGTGTCTCGCTTAAGGACATGGTCGTGTGGCCGAGTTGCATCGCCGATTCATATTAAGAATATTTATAGGTCCCTTTGGAAAAAAAGGTATGTTAAATCGTGTTTAGTTAAAAAAATATACCAGGGGTGGGCAGACTTTTGAATCTGGGGCCAAAATTACTGTATTCTTAGATTGGCGGATCTGATCGAGTCGCCACTTAGGCTACATAATATGTAGCAAATTCTCATGTGAGAATTTCCTACAATCATTATATTAATTGCACCGGTTGCACAAGAGAACAACACACTGGTCGTCACGACAAACGTCATATAACGCGGACGCCCTGTTTTATTGCATTCGCGCCCATTCTCACTTTCAGTATAAATTGACGTGTTTTGTATTTACACATCAGTCCACGTGGGACTCACCAATAGTTCTTTTCAGAACTGACCACCAATGCCCAGTTCATCAGTCCACTTGGGACTCACAAATAGTTCTTTTCAGAACTGACTACCATTTATTTGCCGTGAGATGGCAAAACTCACCCCGTTCGTGTTTCCTTACTGGACCGTTGCGCGAGTCATGAATAAATACGACTTTAACCCTTAACGCATCCTTGATCGATAGCCGAAACGGTAAGGAACCGACAAGTAGTTTGGCATTGTTGTTACAAAAACATTAAACTAAAAAATATGGTAACATATCGATAGCATATCCTATCCTCCTATCCTAAAATAAAAGACCATGTTGGCCGGAATTTTTCCCGCTGGTCGTAGTTTGCCCATGTCTGATATATACTGTCGTTGTTCGTGTACATCTAGATCGTGATTATACTAACATTGCTATTTGGGCACTAAGTTACCAAGTCGAACCTTTTATCTATATACAGTTAACAATTAATTTAAAGTGTGATGATATTACGTATGTTTTAAAAATTAATTAAAAAAACTTAAAAAAAATAGTTTAAAAATGGGTACCTGTTTAATATCCTTCGTAAGTGAACTAACATCAGAAAACAATTACGTAATTAGGTAGGGCGCTTTGATTGCTTAAAAATTAAATGGCGAAAATTTTTAAATTGTTATTTTTTACGATTCTCGGAAAATTTCCATGGTCAATACGTCGTTTTCAGTGTGCTGATATCCTATGTCCGACAAAATAGCGTGATGAAATAGTGCGTCGCTTTCCGACGAAGAGTGACACAGGTCCGAAAGGAACGTTGGCTTATATTTCGTGCCCTAAGGTTTAATGGACATTGACCGAGCCCAGTGGACTGAAGTTAGGTGGTTGACACTGACATTAGAAATAAACTGTCTCACACACTAAGCAATGGCTCTAGTAATCCATAGGTGGACGCAGGATACTCTTATGATTGCCACTATACACTCTCTAACCTTTTAATATATACTGTAATACGTCTTTGTTTGTTGAAATAAGCATGAACACTCATAATACAACATGATACTTTATTATATAAGATTGTTCTGGAGATAAGGAGACGTATAAGGGGGTGTAATAACACGGGCAATAGTCAAGTTATATTGATTCGAGTTAGCGAACATATCAATGGCGATTAACTAATTAATAGACTTCTATTTATAAGCGGGAATTACATGTGGCCCTCTTTTAGTCATGGTATTTAAATTATGGTAAAGTGTTTTTCTTAGTTACAATGGTTGCGATTTTCTAATGCTTCGAAGAAAAGTATGCGGTATAGCGAGTCGCGTAATGGGAAAGCCAGCTTTAGGGTAAAGAAAACACATATTGTTTTTGTGGGACACATATTGTTTTTGTCCGTTTTTTTCCTTTTTTTTCATCAAATAACGCTTGACAGGCATGGCTTGTACCCGACATCTACCAAAAGGGGTAATGAAATCAAAATAAAACTTGGTAATTTGTTAGACAACGTGGTCTAGACATGCATAAACCGTAATTTTGGGAGATAAATCTAGGGGAATCCCCAAGGGACGTTAAAAACCAAAACGGTATTTTTTTTTCTAAAAATTTAGCTTTTTTGGGCATAGCGCTTGAACGCCTGCTCCAATTTTAATTAGATTTGGTAAAATTTAAGTGCGTTAGCAACTGCTTTACCACTTGGAAAAAAAATTACATAGGGAAATACCCTAAAAATGAAGATTTATTCCGAAACCATAATTGTGACAGGTATGATTTGTGTACCCGACATGTACCAAAAGGGGTGATGTAATCATTTGTTAGACAGAAACCAAAATTTTTGGTGATAAATGCAGGCGGGGAATTCCCTTGGGACATTAAAAACTAAAACAGTATTTTGTTCTAAAAAAATGCTTTTTTTGGGTGTAGATTTAGTGAAATGTAAGTGCATTAGCCACCGATTTAAAAAAAAATGATTTTGTTCTTAAATAATGATTGTGACAGGCATGCCATGTTGCCCCGACATCTCATCTCCAACAAAGAATCGTCAAATCGGAGTAAAACTTTAAAAATTGTTAGATAACATGACCCAAATATGTAAAAAACAGAAATTTATGTACTAAACCCAGGGGAATTCCCCGTAGCCATGAAAAACAAAAGCGGGCTGTTTTGGGAATTTAGCTTTATTTCACTACAGTGCTTGACAAGAGGCTTTAATTTAAAATATTCGTAGTGAAGTGTTGGTAAATCTTACACGAATATTCTTTTTTTAACTGAAAAGAAGTTTGGTTTAATAACTATGGGACCCATGCGTTTATGCTTGCAGAAACAAAACTTTTGCAGTCCGTTTAAAACTTTTTTGGACTGTTCAATAACATGGACCTGGCGTGCACATATCTGACAAAAAATATGTTGGGCAATGAACATGGATAACAAGATTGTTACCCCAGAGACCCATGTGTTTATGCTTTCAGTAACAAACTACAAACTCGGTGTATAAAATACAAATTGTGGTTAGGGACCCTGTAGCATGAATATATGGCATACAAAATGTCTTTTACAAATAGTGGTGGTTAAACACGTGGTTATGACATTCTCTAGTTATAACAGGAAACATGTTAGTACACGAGGCTTGGAATGCGTTAAACAGAACTCGCGGGCTAATTATCAACTGAGCTGCCAAAAACAGAAAACTAGTCGTAACTTTCCATGCACATATATGAACACATGGCATGGAATTAATATTTAAAATACACAGCGATATAATTATAAATACGTGTGGGATTCCCACAAGTTTTTGATTTCTATAACAGCTCGATTTACTCCAAACGGTCAATAAACAACAACACGATTTAAAAAAAACTGTTGTTGATATGAGATTGAATTTGTAGTAAACCAAGAATAGTTTTATTAAATTAAACTAGTTACATGTGTGCCTAAAACCATTACAGAATAAATAAAACCATCACTTACAGTTTATAATAGAGAGCTCGAATTCAATTTGTCAGTCTACACTTAGCCGTTCCCCGTTCGACCGACAACGACAATGTTGATTTAGAACAGCGCACTATTTCACCGGTACCTCTAAATACTACAGGACCGCTTGGAACGCATGCAGCGCTTAAATCGCTTGGAGCGCTTGGATCGCTTACTATACTTCGTAATTACAAAAGCATGATATTAATGTTAGGGTAGGGGTTAAAGTTAGTTCTGGCCCTCTGGGGTTGAGATTAGTGTTTGGGTCAGGGTTAGAATTACTTTCCATATCAATCCAAGTGATCCAAGCGATCCAAGCGCTCCAAGCGGTCCTGTAGTATTTAGAGGCACCCCTATTTCACAGTATGAGATATTTTACGAACAAACATTTAGATTCAAAAGTCATTATTTATAGATAATTCAGTATTACTATTTGTAGCCAAAACAGTTGTAATTTAACTCTTAACATTATATTTATTTATTTAAATACTTAAATAGTGCTCAGTTCCCTACTGGAAAGTTCGTATGATGTTCCGGATATATCTAGCTTGGCGCACGGACTACTTTTTCGGGTATTGGCACACAAAACTCCAAAAATCATGCTGGCGTGATTACACTTCCTTTCATTTATGTCAGTATTTTTGATACTTTAAGCTTTATATTTTAAAGTTTTAATTGAAAATGATGCAACTTTGTTTGTGGTGGCACAAATAAGTACCGGTATTGCTAACGTGAAGCAAAATATAGGTTAACTAGTCTTTGATCATTTCTGTTGGTCACATTATCTTTATCAGTGTTGTAGCGTACAGAACAGAGGTGAAACAAGAAAAGTACAAGTAATTGCATCCAATTTCTGCCAGTGAAAATTTTGGCTGATTTCCTTATCTTAAATATATAGGCCTATACATTTTTTATGTTTCTTTGGGAACAAAGCATACTTGTAGAAAACTCACTAATTAAGTAAAACTTTAAGTTTAAGAGTTAGGATTTGGCAGACATTAATTAGTTGTGCAATTTAAATAATAATGGAGGACAACAAAGAAAATTCCAACGAGTTGATAAAAAGTCTAGAAACCAATGATCCCTCACCAGTAATTGGTCGAAAAAAACAACTCATTTCTTCGTATTCAGATGCTAGCTTCACATCAGGATCATCTTATAGTGATGAATTTGCATCTACACCAAGATCTCTTGATAAGAAACTGTTAGTTTGATTGACTCTATCTACTTATTTCGCTACTATTTCTTTGTAATTCGAAGTATTTTTTTAATTAGAAGTTTAAACGTGTTTAACAACTGTTAAGCCCTGCTGCACCTTGTCGAAAATGAGACCCTGTTTAACTTTTTTCGTCTTTTATTTAAATGTGCTGTGTTTAGGATAATAATAACAAAGAAAGTATTTTTGTTATCAATGCAAGAGAGTAAATTTGTTTGTAAATAAAAGATTAGAATTTCATATGCATGTGTTAAGCAATTAAAGTTTCCAAGTTGGTTAATCACAGCGTAAAATGTGATGCTTAGATCTATTTGTAATCATGATACATTAAAACCTTGATTCCTTACATTGTACTTCGTTAAGTCTACCTCACACCATGTGCATCCTCCCCACAGTGATCTTCCACCCAAGTTATCATCCACGAGGAACAGAGGACCAGCTGATGTCGCGAACTCCTCACGAACATCATGGAGGGAACGATGCAATGAGACACGTAATCTGATTGAGGCGTCGGAGTATGCTGGGAAGCTGAGTGTCTGGGAGGAGTGGATGGTGCGTAAGCTTCATGAGGAGCAAGAAAAGAAGAGACTCTTGGTAAGTTGTTTTTTCGCTTCATTTAGTTTGACTATTATCCTTTACTGGTTAATATTTCGTCATGTGTTTATGCTTTTGTGTTCTTTAAATTTTGTAATTGTTCATTGAATTTAGTTGTAGATTATGGACGCAAACAGTTTTAGAGTCATCCAACTAAATTGTGGAAATGCATTTTAATAAACTTTTCCGTTCTTGATGCAAGCATGGAATGAATACTTTTTAAAAGCACATTAAAGTTTACTGGTAGTACGTTATGTTATACATAGAAAGAAATAAAGATAGATAAAATACACACCCGTGTCAACTTAAGTTCTATTGCAGGTTACAGCTTCTACAACTTGTAAAGATAAATACCGGTATATAATAATTATGCCAAAATAATATATTAATATTTTGGTAGCTGGTCTGTATGACTGTATTAAATGCAGCAACTAGAAGGGAATGGTTTTTATCTTAACAAGTTTTGTAAACCAGTGGTATACCTAGTTTTTGTACTAAGTGGACAATTACAAGTGACTGGAGCGCATATGTTTATATGCGACATAGGGCACAAAAAATCACCTAGCATATGATCAGCTTGTGTAATATGTAATTAAATATGTCTGCACAGCAAAAAAACTTAAAATTCTTAAATAATTATTATGTCAATATATAGGGTAAACCTTAACTGTTAACCCAGGAAACCAGTAAATTCATTAGTCTTATAGTGAACTTAGATCAACTAGATCTTTGTTTAAACCACAAGCTAAAAGCAATAAACATTACATCGAGTGGTGGTTCACAACATGACAAGTCCCCTTATTTGGTTGAATTTATTGCAGTTGTCACAGGCGCTACTTAACAGAAACTAATATTCTCAATACGCTGTGAAGTCTAGTATTAATATATCTTGCGATTGTTCTTCTTTTATAAATCAATAGTCGGATTGTAAAGGGTGATTATATATTTTATATAAAGTAGTGAAAATAAATAATTTCCACCCAGAGAGCAGCTGAAGAGAAGGCAAAGTTGGAAGAAAAGGAAAAGCAAGCAAAGAAAGAAGAAAGAATCAAAATGGGCCAACAGAAGCACCAAGAGTGGGTAGAGGAGAGACTTTATAAGGTTGGCTGATGTGGAATATTATTGCTTCAAATGGTGGTAAAAATAAACTTGATGCATATGTAATCAAAAAAATAATTTAATGTACATATTCAGTACTAAATTTTTGAATTAAAATTAGGCTTGTCTGATAAGATTCATCGATATAGACACATGAATGGGAAAACGCAGTAGTCTTTACCAAATCGTGAAATTATCTTGTACCCACTATTGGGTTACCAAACCTCTTACAGTGTAATGTATATGAATGGGGCAATTCTGCTGTTTTACTTCAGTCAACCAATCAACTAGGTTCAGTGCTTCTGGTGTCCACTAAGTGCTTTGCCGAAGGACACAAGTACCTAGTAGCAGCTGGTTTTGATACAACAACCCACAATCTTTGGTTTTGATCGACCAATCTTTTACCAACTAAGCTGTGCAGTCGGATAAAGTGGTTGAAATTGAACCAATATTTCGATTTAAAAATTCCAAATATAGATTTCTTTTTGGAAGATATACTTAAAAAAACCATTGGCAAATATGTAATAAATCACTTTTGCTAAGACTAGTTTCTTTCCATTTTAATAAGTTTGACAAATTGAAAATCACATTAACTGCCAATGTTTAAATAATAACATTGCTTCTTCTAAATCACCACTGCACTTAACTTTTCGGTGTATAGATATGTAGTCATTTAATTGATTACTATAAAATTTGCTTAAAAGGATTAGTATTACTATTTTTGAGAAATGCAGACATACCTAATCAAACTAAGAAATAAAAGCATTTGCGAAGACAGAAAAACTTTGTTTATTTATTATAAAGATACACAAGTCAAAAGCATTTGAAAGTTGCCCCCATCCTGTATAACATGTCATTTGGCTCAACCCAGAATGTTTAAAACATGTTTTCGGGAATAGCAGGATGTTTTCAGGAATAGCATCTAGGTCTGCATTATTTAACTTTAGGGTTTTTAGAAGAACAATTTTATGTTTAATAAGCCTCTTAATTATGCTAACAAAACATCAATATGACTTAAGATTCAGAATGTTTGGTAATTGTATTTTTTTGCAAATCATTTTAAAACTACCTAGTTTATATATAACTGAAAGTATTTTAAAAATAAAAAACATAATTTTTCATATTTACTCAACTTTTAATTCATGATATTTGTCCCTGTTTAGCTAAAGTTGCAAAAAGCGAAAGAACTTCATGAGGTCAAACTTCAGAAGGAAATTGAAGCTGAGAAAACAAGAAGGTTAAACGAGAAAGCCAAGGATGAATACGAAGCTTGGAGGAAAAAGCATGAGGAGATAGATCGATTGAAGCGTGTAAAGGTGGGTCATTGATAGGGCCTTGGCCCAGGGGAGGGATCATTTTTCCTTGATAACTGATGGTTGTATATTTTATGGAAGGAGAAAGAAAAGTTAGAAGCGGAAAAGAGAGAGAAGGAAGAAAAAAGAAAACAAAGTGAAGAAGCTTACCAGAAATGGTTGGAGAGGAGCAAAGATAAATTACCAGGTGAAAAGATTAGTCTCATAAGATTTGCTCCAATGTAATCATTAAATACAGACTAGGCATAAAGGTGGGTATTGATAAGATAATATTCTGCGTATGTTACTATTCCTAATAAATCTAAGGTTCGCAACCATCTGCCTGGCTATAGTAACATTTATTAGTTTAACTTAATATACTGTATTCATCCGAATTTAAATTTATCTTCTTCACAGTTTCTAAGCTTCCTGCTTCACCCACCCCCGCATATATAAACCCCAACCCATGGGTGGGGCCTGAACAAAACCCAACCCGCCGAAGACCCAAATCACCAGAAGCTGTGAGAATCCCCCTGAAGTGCGCTGGAAGTTTTCCGAAGGGCCACAGGTTTTCCCACCGACCAGCATCACCGCCTCGACCCCAGAAACGGGCTCCCAAAGCCCTTGAAACGCACACACCAATGCGAACAGGTTCAGTTCAACACAAAAGGTTGATACAAACTTACACCCCATTACGATTTGCTGGAATTCGCACATCAACTCCAAATAAATCATCACAACGGAATCGACATCCAACAAATTCGAGTCGACAGCGGTAATCCCTTATTACAACGTGAAAGATGAAAGTATTATTCGTATTGAAATTAGTAGTAAACTGCACCTTTAATAACTCGCAGTAGTACATACTACAGTAACTATACATCGCTTCATTGACAATAAAATAGATCATGCAGTAACTATACATCTATGGTATCTATAATTTCTGTATCATCCTTTTTGACCAGCAAAAGTGGTTCTATGGAGTCTGGCTTCATGTCATCAGAAGTTTCCTCAAAACTATAAACAAAAGACAACCTGGACAATGGCCACACACTAACTTCTTGGCTTAGGCTATACAACATAGTAATAATAATTATTTTTCAACCCCCTGATTTCAAATATCTTTTGTAATAAGAGGTGGAGTGTTTCACTTGAGTTTGTGACAATTTTAATACCACTGAATATACTAGACATTATTTATTTGTATGTTGATGTTTTTCATTTCCGTATTTTTTTTGGTCATAGCTGTGAAAATGCAAAATATTATTTTAAGTATTCTTGTAAATGTATAGGACTAGACAGTAGAGAAACACTTGCAATTTTGATAAATTTATTTGAAAAATATCATCAATGTTGATAGAAGTGCAAATAAAAGTTACGAAGAGAAAAAAAACGACTGCACAGTGACTTACAGCACCAGCTGATGGAGCAACATTTGTCACCAATCCACTTTGCATAAATAATAAAACCTGGAACTTGACTTAAACATATAGGTTAAGGAGGAGGGTCAATAAGTTAAGGAAGGTTACCATGAGAAATTTGTTAGAACATATTGTTTCCAAATAGTTTAAAATTTTTGTTACCAAAGAGAGGTTTGGGAAATTGGAGCATGGCACAATACATCTGGAAAAGATAAAATATTTCCAAAGTTTGTTCTATGGATAGTTGGCCGCAAAATTGTTTGGATTGTTAAATTTGGGATCATCTTCCACCATAAGCTCAGTTTGGTCTTTTTCTGCCCCAACCCCTGTCAGTGGTTTGAAATGAAACATGGAGGAAGGTTCTTCTAGTTCGTTGGCTTCTTGCACTGGGGGTGAGGACTTTAATTCGTTTGATATTTCTGTGCCAGAAACCTCAGGGGATTGAACCTCCGGGAACAGGATGAGAGATTTCTCTTCCTCTACAGGTGTGTCGAACGACCAAGATCTTCGTTCTAAAAACAAGATTGAGATTGTTGGTAAGTTATTTTTCTTGGCTTTCTCCCACTGCACAGCTTATATCGCCAGCAATCAGACAAAGCACAAGCGGGGTGTGGCTTCGCCTTATTTTTATACTGGGATGCTCATTTCTTCCCCTGTGTGTGGAACAATGACAGTTGGTATTAGTGGACATTGTCAAGTAGGCGTTAATGTTCGGTGATTATTAAAGTTTTCATTTGATCAACTGGATTGGGCTAACAAACATAAGTGCGCGTATAAATAGGGGAATACTAAACCCAGGTATAATGATAGTATACAACTTTACAGTTTATGGTAGATATCTTTTAGTAGATTTAAATGGATTGTAACTAGTGTTAGCAATGTCCTGCAATGTTTAGCAAACAGCAATGTTAGCAAACAAAACACTCAGAAATAGTTGCAACCTGGGCGTCTGGTATAATGGTGAATGCTGGTGTTATACCAACCCTAAATTTTCATCATGAACATTTTATTTGTTAGTAAGTACAAAAATAAAATTAACCAACCTATTTTATTGGCACAGCGTTGGAGGTTCTTCGAAAACATGACAGTGCTGATATCGATGGATCTCCTTCGGTGAACTTTTGATAACTTTGGGAAAAATGAATTATCGAGGTTGAAGTATGGTATCCTTTTCAATGTCAAAATATTTTTTGGCAAACTGAATTTTTTCCCATTTTTTTCTTCCCCAGAGTCATCAAATGAGTTGCATGCTGCCACCTTGTGACAGTTTGATTTGTGTTTATGGTCACACAAGCAAGATTTCTCGAACGATTCTGGTTGCCTTGGGATGCTGTTGATAAAGTTTGTTGTTTTTTTCTTATTTTGCCTAACGGTGACAGCGTTTTCTGGTTTTTGAAGATTTTCTTCTAACTTTTCTTGATCAACTGTATCTACTTCTTGTTTCTGCAGTTCAAGAAGTTTATCTTTCTCTTGGTTATCCTGCGTTGCACAATCTGCTGTATTGTTGTTGCAGGTGCTGCATTCCATTGTGTTTGTGCTCTGTGAAGGCATTTAAGATTGGCTGAACATTTTTGTTATATAAAAGAGGCCAAGAACTAACCAATGCACATGGGCATGGTAGATTGCTTTAACCTCACACTATGCACTATAACAATTTAAAGTAACAACCAAATACAGAAAATGTGAACGCTTCAGTAACCCAACAGGTTATGGGATAGTATATTGACTAAAATTTCATTCATCAAGATAGAAACAGCATACAAACCATAGATGTGATACCCCATGCAGCAGCTGGCTTCATTCCTTTGGATGCACGTCCACCCCGTGTTCGCTTATGAAAGCTTCCCTTTTTCATTTTCACCGAATCAATTTTAATCTTGCTTCCCTGCGGGGCGATACATATTATTTGAGATTATGTGTATTCTTGAAAATGTGGTATTTTAAGAAAGAGAAATGTTCCCTTGGGTCCAGGTGCAAAGAGGGCCGCAGTGAGAGTTAGAACTTTTATCAAAGGTCGTGTTTTTCCTAGAATTCCATGCATTATGCAGTACAACCATTACCTTTTTGGTCGGAGCACAGTTGTTTTCCAGTTCAGTTCCGATGTTCTCTTTTTCCACCATCGCATTGCGCCGCGTTCTCGTGTTTCCCTTATTCGTTCTACATCAAAAACCCTTTTAGTATGGTCCATGTATACCCCCACTAGGATATAGTAAACTGAATATTTTTAAGCTGCGTATAACAGCTATCACTGATAGAGCATTTCTTTGTATTTATGTTGGATGTTTGGATTTAACTTCACACAAGGTAATTTACCAACATTGCCAAGATCCACTGCACTTAAATGGGCGTTTTAAAATTGAAATAACATCGATTTTAAACATACTAAAATAAATCTGTAATGTATGAAAAAACACCATTTTTCCACAAAGGATATGGAAAAAATAATTAATGCCAACTTACGTCAGTAACTGAATAACTTGATCTAATTTCTTGTCAACTTTTCGTACATCGCTTTCCACATTGCACAACCGCGAGTTGATACTTATGGGTGAAAGTTGGGGAAGTACCTCTATACCCCTCCCCGATTCTGCTTATCCGGGAAGTCCCCTCAGACCCAATACCAAGTATGCAATCAACGCTGAATAGAAAAGTAAATTTGTTGATTGTTGATATAATAAGAGTAATTTGTTTTACAGGTTCACAGACATAAACATTTACCTAGGTCAACAACTTAAAGGTCACAAGTAAAATTGCCATTTTTACTCTTGCCACAGGGAAACAACATCTACAGCTTGTGATACCATACCTTTGTAATTAGTTAATCACTGTGTTCAAACAATGTTTATCAAACGCCAATGCAAAGGATGCACCGAAACTATGTTGTTCGGGTGGATAATTGTATTTCTACATAAATATTTCAGTTGCTGTTGTGTGTATTTGTGTATTGACTCAAGACACCATACCACCGAACACAAATCCAGATAAAACATGTCAACCCACCGGTTCTGCAGTAGTTTCACCCTGGAGAGCATATCGACATGACCAGCTGAGTATTGCTCGATCACGTCTTTTACATCATATGGACGAAGTGCTTCTTTGAATTTTCGACGAGCAACAAAAAATTTCATCATCCTAGATCATTAAGGTTAGGTTATAAAATACAACTTATTTATCCCGGAGGTAAAGCAAAGCCATCATTATTACATAGGCATTTCTTAGAATATTGCATGTACAAAGTTAGGGTAGCAGAGGAAATTTATGTATTTTATATTAGATTATACTATTTGTTTAATTCAGAAATTTTTTATTTTCTTTTGGGATGGTACATTCAAACCTTGTGTCCATAGTAAAGTTTCTGGAGCAATTTTAGGCTGTTGGTAGCCATGATTATATAATAATACGGGACATACTCTTTGATTGGAGCAAAGTACATTACTACCATTCCATAGGAAAACAAATGATCCCACCCCTCACCACCTGTTGACCAATCAATAATGAATATAAATTCACCTAATTGCTCTGATTGCCATTTTATGCTGCTCTGTGAGTTCAGTGAGCCCAGATTCACTAAGATTGGCAGTGCTAGATGCAGAATCATCAGAATCAGGCCCATTCCCAGTGACTGAAAAAAGGTACAAATACGTGAAAGCAAAAAAAATAAATTTAACAGAAAATCAACAATGAAACAAAAAAAAGCATAGTAAATTGACAGTAAGTAATATACTTAATGTTGCGATAAGTGTTGATTGCTTTTAATGCACAAATAAAATTTTCTAGCCAGGTAAGACATTTTTTACTGAATCAGCAATGGCGGCTAAATGTAGCATTTGTATAAAAAAGCATTCAAAGAAGCAAGAGAAATTATCATGAATAATGCACGAATAAATGGCACCTATCAAGACAGCCAATCCACTTGTTTTGGAACATTAAACTTTAATTTCACTCCAGCACTGTTGTATTCCATGTTATCTAAACCACAAAGCTTCAATAATGGAAGTTTAACTTCCAGATAATATTGCGAGCGGATGTATCTTTGTGATCTTAATTAAAATGCTCCAGCCTTTAAATCGGGAGTGTAGATTAACTGGAGGTTAAGGATGCTTAAATATTCTTCCAGTGGTGATTATACCCAGTCTGACAATATAAGTATGTTGTATATAATCATAATAGAAATACCAGCATCATAAGGAAGCTTTTTATCTCTTTCCTTCCATGGAACGCGGATCGAATTTTGCCGAGTTATTCGGTCACTTAACCGCTCTGCTAAGCTCTGCGACTTCACAATCTAAAAAATTTTTCAATTAAGTCAACATCACGGATAAACCAAAAATACCTTGTAATTCTTACAGTTATAATTACGTTATTATATCTGTTAAAATTTATATAATTCTTGATTAGGCTATACTAATTGACTGTTATGAAGTTTTTCTGGGATTTTAAATAAGTTTCCACCTCTGTTCTTGAGGTTGAATAACCGGGTAAACTTGGGGTTATTGTGTCGACTCCCAACAAAGGAGGGGTTGGAGTGAATGAGGTTTTTACTGAGCCGCCAAGCCGGCTCCGAAAAGTTTGTCTTCTTGATAGCTTTGGGCTCGAGCTTATCCTCGTCTTGCTTTTCTTGCTAGGAATGATGGTAAAGTTTATGTGGACATCATTCTTTTTTGAAAAGATATAACAGGCAAAACAAAGATATAGCCGATATAAAAAAACAATGTTCCCCACCAAAAAAGGTAAGTTTGCACTGTTGTTTACTAGGTAATATTAATAATTACAAGTCCAAAAGTCCAAGTCCAACCCCCAGGACATTGTGATAATAAAGCCACGAAGAAGCAATTACTTTTTGTTGTTCTGTTTGTTTTATGTGTGCAATGCACTTATAGGTATTTTAATTGACTTGACTCTACAAATCCATATAGCTTTATCTAAATTTCATCAATTAAATAACCAGATTCATACTGCAATAGCGTTGTAGCAAGGTGAGTGTTGTCAAGTGGTAATTAACTGATTGTCTGTGTGATAGCGCCTTCTTCCCACCACCACCACTGGTATAAAATTGATCACCTTCAGCCACCAATCACCTCTGGTTTTGAGTTCTCAGATGAGGTTTCCATGTCGCAACTGATCTTGAATTCTTATCAGCTGCATAGCATCTCCACATACACTGCAGGAGATATGCAGCCGGCATTCTACGCCGAGCAAAATGCTTCTGTCTGTGTTGCTCCTGAACTTTTAAAGCAAACCCTGATCCAAGTATACCCTGCAAAAAAATATGATAAATAAATATGATAATTGGTCAAGAAAATTAAAATTTTGAAATAATCCTACTAGTACAACTATTATTTATATATATTACTTTATTTTTAGCCATGATTACATTATAGTGTAAAATTGACAGAAAACTTTATTATATTTAAAGACTAATATTAATTTACCACCATCTGTAGGTATGTGGAGGCCAAATCAAGTCAATTAAAGGTTGGTTATCTTTATTTTAATTTTAAATTTTTGTTTACTTCAAAAAAATTCTAAAAGTAAGTGTTAGTATTAAGGAATGACAACTAAGAGCTACATTTTTTAACACAAGATATTAAAAAAATATCATTAAAGTCTAACTGGCTATTTTACAACTCAACAGTTGTGGGCTGTGGCATTAATGTTCATAATCCATATTAAATAGTAAACATTACGTTATGCTTGTGGTAAGATCTGAATTCCCTTATAAGCTGTGGTTTAGCGTGAGATGAAAAGGTTAAGCGTGATTACATTTGCGCTTACGTCTCCACTTATCAAATCGCTGGATCACAATCAGCACTGTGATCTCATAAATAATGCATGAGGCAAACGGAAACACATCATGATGGCAAAAGGCAAGAACAGCCAAATATCATGTTCCTTGGCGCACATAAAACATTAAAAAAATTGCATGGATATTTTAAAACTTTCATAAACTACATGGTGTATTCTAGTACAAAGTGTTAGATGATAGATAAAAATGTACACCTTGGACTTCTCACTACAACATCTTATTTTACACGGCTTATGAAACACTTTACTTAAAAGTCTCTTTTTATACCTGTATTAAAGTTATTTAATTGATTTCTTTTGTTTTTAGGTTGTTTCTTTACAAAAAATGAGTTTTTACACAATTTTTTTCTATAAGTATTTTCATTTAATTAATGCAAATCCATTCATTTTGAAATCATATCAATTTGTTTTTCGAAACATTTCACAACGAAAAGAGTTAAACCAATATGAATTGCAGTAATTTATGCATGCAGGTTTAAATTTAGAAGTGATAATGTATGTATTAAATTACAAAAACAAAGTAAACCCAGCTTTGTTGTGTGCCTTCACATATGCAGAATTTGCAACCTTTTATTAAAGTGAACTGACACTGTTGAATAAATTGATTTGTATACTTCATGTACATATTTGTTGCTATTAAAAGAGAAGGGAAGATAGATGAAGACATTGGTACTTTTTTGTTCAATTTATTATACAACACATTAGAAGAATTGGCCCTTAGAGTCAGTAATTAAATATATTTATATATTACTAGTTATAATTTTTATATATGAAACTAGTTTGTGCAAATATAACCTACATATATATTATAATATAAACTAAAGGAAATGTCGATCAAATTCAACACACTGCAATAGTTCTGGTAACCCGATAATAGGCAAGAGGTATTTTGCTGTAATTTTACTATGTTATAAAGATCCCATGTGTTTGCCTATTCCCAAGGCTAAATATGAATATTCTATCATATGTACACAGTATGTTTATAAGTCTATAAACATAAATATTAATGAGAACATAGAGCTTGTAAACAAGCTAAAAAAAGACAAAGCATAATGTAAAAACACACTATATAAATTAGACCATCTGTTACTCAAATTTAATTGAATATAAAAACATCTCAAACATAATGTACTCACAGCAGGAAGAGCAAAGAAAGAAATTCCAAGAATAGCAAACACACTTGCAATTAATCTGCCGAGCCATGTTATCGGAACTTTTTCTCCATACCCTATGGTTGTTAACGTTATCTGTGAATAATATGGTTTCGTTTTAAACATTTATTTGATAAAATTAAATCTAGGTTGGGCATAATTTATTGCGATCTTATAATATGTTGTATTTTTTTATTGAATTAAAATGCAAAAAGGCGGGTTTTAAACTGCAAGCTTACCACTAAACATCAGACTGCACCTAAATATGGACTTACCAACCCCCACCATAGGGCATCGGCAAAAGTTTCAAAATCTTTGCTGTTTTCATCTTTTTCCGCTTGATAGACAAGGAATGAAGCAAATATTAGCGCAAGGAACCCAATGTACCAAGCTGTTATCAGCTCCTGCAGAATAATTGTTAACAAAGAATGTCAACTTTGTTGCTTATAGAGAAAATTATGTTTACCTATATTAGTTTTATTCGGTACTTATTTTATTGGCAGTTACTTTTATGATATTATAAATAAAATAATATAATACAAAGTACTGTCGAACCCATGTCACCCTTATTTAATTAGACTTACGACTTCTCTTTAGTATCCAATTAACAATAAAGATAAACAAATGGTGTGTATTATTACTACACCATTTACATGAAAAACAAAAGGAGAAATAAATATTTCAATCAAAAATCGAAAATTGATTGCCAAACACCAAAGCTTGATTGAAAAGGATAACCTAAAACCCATAAACATGTGGCATGCATTTACAGAAAGAGGTGTTATCTATTATTCAAGGGATCTAATTGAATTAAAGACATGGTTTACGCTGTAGTGTTACAGTCTTATAGGCCTGAATATGCACTTGTCAAAAATAGAATTCAATTAATATTAAATGCTAAATTATTCGATGATGAAACACTTTATAACTTCATCTTGACAACATAATTCTGTTACTTGATATATACGACCTGGAATCCCCTAAGAATATATGGTACGGTTCTCATTAATATTAATGTGAAACTTTATTTGTAAATTATTTCAAAAGTCTTTTGAAAAGTAAGGCTGAGCCAGCTTTATACAAAGCAATTTCTCTTACAATCTAACTGTATTTATAGATATGTGCAATATGCATATTCTTGGACACGACGTGTGTCCTAGTCATTAAGATATACTGTAAGGATCATTTACAAATGAATATATCAATAACAATAGCTCAACCATGACAATTAATCTATTCTCGCAAATTGCATTAACAGATTTTATTTCTACAAAACAGCCCAGAATAAATCTTTAATAATGCCGGCAACAAATGTGGTAAGTGACATCTGCATTATTTTTATGATCCTCACTCACTTTGCTATGAGCTTTTACCACAGATGATAGAAGTTTCCAGGAACCTCCTCTTCTGTCCATCCGCACCATGCGAAGAATTTGTAGAAACCGAAGGCTTCTCATAGCTGTTGCAGCGAACATCTGTCCGTTTGACCCAATGCACAGAACAATGAAGGATGAAAGAACAACTATGATGTCTGTTGATAATTGGTATGTGTAATTGTAAGTTGTTTAAGCTTTTGAATTATTTTAAAAAAACGTCTGAAATTACGTTAAATGAAAATGTATGAATATGTGAGTATGAGGGCAACAAATAGATTAAATTTGTAGAGAATATGGTGTTCATGTGAAATAAGATAGTAATATAAACATATTTACCAGTTGCACAATATAGGACATTACTCCAAATTGTATTACCAATAAAATAATTGCTGCCTTGTCCCAGTAGATTATGTTATTGACAAAGGCTGATTTCAAACGTTGAAATGCTATCACAGTGTAGCAATAATATAAATTCTTTAAATAAACCGCACAAGAATATTTCTCATTTACATAGGATCTACATGTGACAAGCAATCACTACATTTAAGTACAAAACAAGAATAAACTAATGCTGTTGATTTAAACCAATTCATTGTCTATGTCAGCACGACTCATCAGCATTAAATCCCTCTTGTTTTTAAACATGAGTGTCGCAATATAAGAAGTGACTTTTAATGTTTAAATAAAGGTCAAGATCACGACCGACCGCAAAAACGTTATCACCTGCAGATGACATTTAATTTCGCGATCAGTAGGCGACAAGGGAATTCGTGTGATTTAGTGGAAACTGCTTGCAGTCTATGCAATCTCACCTATGATGCAGAGCGGTTTCTTGCAGAATCTCATTCTTCCTAGGAATCCTTGATAGCGACACCGGCAACCAGCGCTCCATATTCGTATTCCGAGTTCCAACCCGAATACGATAAGGATTATTACCTCCTGGAACGAAACCGCTAAAATTAAACTATGTGAACATTATCAAATAACTTTGATTGGCTTATTCGAGATATAAACTTATATAAAACAATCGTTGATCAGTCACAAAGTTAGTACCCGCCGTTTAGAATTGAGCGCGTAATATGATATTAACGGTACTAATAAACCTATCGAAGACCGCACGATAATTATGATTCTCCCAACACAAAGCTCCCCGTGCATATTGGGCTACCTCAAACAGTTGTTTGATATTTCGCTTATTTTAATAAAATGTAGCTGAGTGAAATTGTATTGACCTTTGATTTACTGTGGGAAAGACATTCAGGTTTAACTGCACTGTGCTCAAAGTAAAGTTACAGGAGATTTGCGTATTACGGAAGGTTTATATATATCTCGGTGGTTGCGAATTATTACGCGAAGAATTATCTGTCATAATTCTTCAAAGACTGTCCAATTTTGTTAAACAACACATATTCACAAACCTATTTGCGCCTTTTTAATGGTATCCGGTTTCGCGCTATGGGACAGGTGTTTGTGTCAATGTAGTGAGCGTAGTCTCGTGCGTCAGTTTACGACACACAACTCTCGTCCAGCGCGCAAGCGTGTATATGTGGAACTGGTTTTACAAGCTCACGCGGAAAAAAATCGATTGGCAATGGCACGTGATTCTATGCGTCATTGATGACATCATTGACGTTTCATTGTGATGTCATAATATACATTCTGTGCTTTGGTAAACCGAACAGCTGCAAAGGCAATATCGAAAAGTCCTACGGGACCAAACAACTTGGTTTGAGTTAATATTGGTAGCATGGTGAATATAATAAAGCGTAATATTCCCCCGAGATGTAACACCACCAGTTATATTACTTGGAACGATATATACGAGTAAGTTTATTGACTAATCGCTTGTATCTGTGTCGATGCAATATATGAACGTTAAACTACGCAGAACGGATTGCAATATGCAAACGTTGAACTACGGGAAGGTACAATTCCCAAAGGTATTATGAAATTATGTTCGTTTTGACGCGCGATTGCGGCAAACCCGACGTAAGTAATATACACAACTCTTATGACAGCTGCGTCAAGTTTAATTGCTTTTGTGATAGATAAGGCAGAAAGCACGGGCATTTTTGTAAAGAAAATACTTTTCCGATATAAGCAGTGCCTACATAGCAAAATTATTGCGCACCCGGTTACTAAAATTTGTAACGAGCGATCGTAAAGTTTATTTTGGGTCGAGATAACAGTGATCGGACTATAAATAAAAGTCACATTTTCTTTACACCAAAGCAAACTAAATGTGAATTGTAATTTGCCTAAATTAGAATGAAGATAGATTGGACTAGCGAGCCATGTCCAATCTAAATCGTTTAACTGGCAGGAAAAGCCCCAAAAATATATCTTTATTCCCAATGCAAGGGAGCAAAATATCGACAACATTTAACAAAAAAAGTATAATTTTTGTTTGGTAAATGAAAATATTCGATTTTAATTATTGATTGGAAACTCAAATTGAAATAAATAACCCACCGGGACTTAATTCTTAACCTAATGAAGCCACCGTGGTAAGATGGAACAACACACGTCTGTCCAATTGCGTCATGTTTACAATTTCCACACGTTGTCTATCCAGGTGCGACACATTTTTAATAAAAGCTTTGACCACGTACATACTAATACTCACCACAATGTATAATATTTGATTGGCAGCTTCCATGTGCGCTGGAATGGTGGCAAGTACCGACAGGACAAGGCAGCCAAACACCAGCAAGAACCTGATACGAAATAACCAAGTTATATATTTATTATGTCTTATATGAGAAGGTTACACTACATGCACGACGATATTAACTTTTGTTTATACCGAAGGCCGTTAAATTAAAAGGAATTTAACATATGTCTTCAGAACGCGTACCCACCGCTAGGTAATCAGAGTTGAGTAGTGTGCGGCTTACGAAAATAGAGAGGTAGTAAACGACCAAAATCGATCAAGATAACGCCGGTAATTGGCGTTAGTTGGGATTTTTTATAAAAAAAATAACACCCTTCTCCATCGAATGGTTAAATGGCCGAATGGTTAACGCGAAGGATTCATATACTAAACACTACTCTAAACCGTCTTTATGAAAAGTGCATCATGGCTACACAAAAAAAAAACATATTAAACCTGTGAATGACTTTGCTATGACAACACGAAACAAATTAAATGTTGGCTAAAACATCAAAACGGCGTATACACCTTCGTACTTGCAGATTTAGCAAAACTTTTCCAGTGCCTAGTGCAACTGTTTAAATTTTAAAATCTTTAAAAATCCTTTAAAAAGACTTCAAAAATTGAAAAATGTTTAAATTTTAATAGTTTTATTTTCAACAACATAACCTTAACGCACAAGGACTAAGATTTAGCCTTACCCGCCAAATTTAAGTGGATGCAGTCATATATATGTATGTGCCCATGTCTTTATATGGGTTAAATATAACTTATTTTTTAATTTTGCTTGTGTTAATGTTTTTTGGTAATTGGTAAAGTATGTTTAATTTTACAAATTATTTTTACAAATTACAGTGGTGTACTTTTGCATATCTTCACCCTTTTGAAGTCATTTTCCACCGAATTAAATAGTTTTGTACATTTTTTCCAAGATGAAGTACAAAGTGAATGTTTGGTTTAAAATTGATTAGTCTTCTGGGACACTTACATGCATACGTGGTACAATATTTGAATTCCTCTTGGCCGTTCGATGAAATTGAATACAATGCTTTGAAGGCGTCTGATGGGTAAGAATTATGTTTATAAATTGAGAGGCGTTGCTCCCAACCTGCCTTCTCGGCTGGAAAAAAGAAGCTAGCTACCTGTGTGAAAAATTCTGCTTGTGTTTTGAAGAAATAGAAACTGGTTTGCCAAGAAGATTTAAACGATTTCGAAACTCGATTTCAATTCCTTCCTCGTCCGACCAGATATTACCGTTCACAAAGGACGGTCGACGGCTACGAACCGGCGTCGTAGATCGACTCCCACGTTTGTGTTGCATCGGTGACGGCGCTGCAAGTTTGCAAGGGTCGGGATGTATGGTTTGAAGATTTGGTAAGCTGGGTGCTTCTGCGACAGTGGAAAGCACGGGTGATGTGTTATGTAATGTCCATATGGTGTGTCTTCGTCCCTGGCGCGATGCCAGAGGTACAGGGATCGACAACACTGGACTGTAATTCTCTGGATGTTTCCCAGTGCTCTGGTCGTTATTAAACTTTTTATCTTCAGTACATGAGCTCCAGTCACTCAAATTTTCATTTTCGGAATCGGAATTATCCGCAGATTCTCGAGAAAAGAGTTGGGAACGATTTTCTGTGATTGAAGCACCTCGATCGACCGCGGGCAATACAGATGCTTTACGAGGGTATGATAAGCTTTCTCCGGGAACATCAGCTTCAAGCATCGGGCTCCAGTTGACCCGTTTTAGGAACTTGGAGAAGCACAATCAATTGGAGAAAGTTCTGACTGTTTTTGTGCCGAACTTAATTCGAATTGGTTCTGATCAGTTGGAAACACAAATACAGTTTTTAGCTCGATTGGCTTACCCGACATTTCAATATAAATCTAACATAAACAAAAAGGTGTAAAAATGTTTTTAAGATTAGAATATTAAATGCACTGTAAATCTGAAGCCTTAACTGTTAAGCCACTGTACCATCTGCGCCACATTTTTCTCTTTAAATTTCAACAATGCGTATTTGTATGCATAAATCAGATACTCGAGTCATCTCTTTATCTAATGACTGACTCAATTTCACAGGTTGTTCTAAAAACGTATCGTTATTATGCATAAAATGCAAAGAACCTCAGGCTCACCGCGTGCTATTGAACTTCAGTTAAAGTTGCCCTGAGCGTATACAGCCTTGCGTGTTCCGAACGTTAGCCGTTACGGCGAACTACTGCTTCATAAACCTTTACCCGTAATTGACACTTTATAGTGTCGCAGTTAAATGTATTTATAAACCGGCCAAGCGTAAACCGACGGCAACTTAAACAAAACTCAAACTAACAAAACTTGTAATTTCTCGGATTTGATTTAATCCATTCATGGTTCTAAACCTTATACAACATAGTTAATTGAAATTCTGTTTAGTCATAACCGCTTCTCTGATGCTTGTGAAACCGTATGTCGCAGCATTTATTCTCTTGTGCTCTGAGCATATGAGACTGTGAAAATAGGCGGCTTTGCAAGCGGTAATTTGCTCTGGCATTCTCGTGTCGACATACCACCTGCCGCCAGATCAATAATAACAAAAGCTTGTTAAGGAACAAAAATTCTATGTTTAAGCCAAAATTAATTGCAGTGGCCTTCTCCGCTGAAGTTCCTATTTAATTAATGCCTCGAAAATAATACCACATGGTTTACAGTAATCTTAAGATAATGGTTTAGATCAAATGGCCTTAACCTTTCTAGTGTCAGAGGCAAATTCGAAACATGTAGTTTGTAAAGAGCCGCATATAAAACTAGAAAGAAGTTCGTGCTGCTATTTTGGAAAAGGTCCTCGACCAAAAGACAAGGAATTACCGCTTAAAAGCAAACGCATAACCGATTTCGGAAACCGTCAATACAAATATTATAACACGGGTAACGCATGCAATATTTATTAAAACAAACGCATGGGCGGTATTATATAGTTTTATCCGTTGTACTTCCATTAATGAAAATTAATCGACCAGTGCATCCAGGCACGACTTTTCCGAATGAAAGGTTCTTCGGCTAAGGTGATTACATTTTTAACGTTAAAAATATTCTATGGATTAGAGTTTAAGACAGAAAAGAGGTGTTTTGTTATATCTCGATATCACAAACGTTTAACAATTGGCCCATTGGGTAGCAAAGTGCCCGCCTACGAATGGATATTTTGTATGTGTAAAATCGTCCGATTATCTCGTGGAAACAAGAGTTAACTGAGCTTGTTTGCATTAGTATATGACATACAATATAATAGAGAAAATGTCGTATTTATCGTAGTTTGCTAACTATTCTTAATTTATAAACAAATTTATATAATCCGAACTTTAAGAAGGTGGCACAGTTTTGGAGTCTAAAACATTTAAATGTTTAAAGGCCACATTTGGATCGATTCAGGTGGAACTTAAGCATTGAATATTTGATGAAACTAACGACCGAGCTCCCTTGAAACACTGAACAACAATATTTCCACCGAGTTTGTTAAACTCGCAGTGTATCAATGACGATTTATAGGATGTTAATTCTTAGTCTTTTACGATGTTCAATATCAATGCTTCATGGTATATATATTTTCATTGTGGTTTGTCTAAAGCACCTTCTGTCTATAGTCGAAAAATGGTATTGTAAGACCAACAGCATTATTGACATCGTTTTCTTGGTGACTAGCTTAGTGGGTTTCATCCATGGCATTTGAAGACACCCTTATTTGAGCCAGATAACTTCACTTTAGCATTAAATCGAAACCGGATATATGATAAACTCCTAATCATCTTGAATAAGCTTTGCACCGAACTTTTGAATCACGGTGGTGAAAGAGATATAAGTAGGACAAGGTCAGGATTGGGTCAAATCCCACTGAATTGTTAAAAGTTTTTCTAACTTATTTACTATTCACTGTTCTTATGGTATACGTCATTACTATCCCTTATTGCGGCGCAAAAATTAACGCACGTGCATTGTACGTCACAATACACATTTTGTAAAATAGTTCAAGCGTCACTAACGAGGTAATAAATGTTTATTAAGAAACTTATAAATACATTGCGCTATTTATATGGTGCTGTGGTAATAACTTTTACATGAAACCAAGCCATAAAGTATGAAAGTGGAATAATTAGCACACTGATACAATGAGCCAGAATCATTAGCAAACCTATAAGATCAATTATCAAATATTATATATATATATATATAGCCTGTATGCTCATTGTAATTTGATATGTTTTATAAAACACATCGATTAGAAGGTAATACACATGAAACCACGATAGACTTTGTAACAATGCCATTATTGATGTTGTTACTGTTTTTACAGATCTAACACTTATCTGCTTGTGCCACTAAGTTTTACGAGATATGGTTGTTGATTAAAACTTGTATTGCAAATGTCAATGGATTAGTGCCAATCTTACTGGGTGCGGTTTCTAGAAAAACCGAGTAAATGCGAAGTAAAAATTCGCTAACAAACTGTTTACTCCGTTT
>CH002898.1:188710-211070 GCA_000149265.1 Ciona savignyi | reverse complement strand
GTTGTTTTATTTATTAAATTAATTGTGATTTTGAATAGAAAAGCCAACCATTACGGTATCTTCGTATATTAGGATAGAATATTTAAGTTCATACACCAACGGTCTTACCGATTGACAAGCAATCTGGCCTGATAAATATTAACACCACCCGACTATATTGATAAGCGTTAAGTATATGGGTGGTGCTAATTGCAGGCATAAACTTGAATTATAGGCTAACATAAACACAGCCTTAAAATCAAAGTTGTTAACGTTAGTTCATTTGAATGAACCGCTCTTTTCGACGCCTTTGTCTCTTTACCGCTATCTAATGGTAGCATATATTTATGATATCATGAAGTTAGGTCAGAAGATTTTGCTGCCAAGGCTTTGTTAGCGAGAATATTTTAGCGAACGAAGGTTTATTTACTTAGTAGGGCATTAAGAGTTTGATTTGTAATAATTTGGGACATAAATCACAGTCGTTGAAAATAACTGTCATTATCGATAACAAATAAAATCAATAATCCATTGCTTATACAATTCAGAAAGTGATCATTCACACAAAAGAATATTTTTAATTAAAATATTATACATTTCGTATTCTACGTGCTGAACAATTAAGGCACAAACCGGTTCAACGTCGCAACCCTTCATACAATAAACGCGGTCCATACACAAATAGAGAAAGCTGATTTTGTAGGAAGGGTAGGTGAGCGAATTTACCATGATATTTGGTAGCAAATCTCAGTGAATACTTAATCGACGTTTTTCTTGTGGTATGTTTAAAGCGACACTGACCACTAAGTGCCGTTACGACTTCTTTATACATATTTATCCCATTTGTAGAATTAGTACGAATGTTTTTTTTATTATTAAGAATGATACTGAAGCATCGTAATCAAATGCGCTGTGTAATTAGATAAACGTTGGGATGCAAACTCTTTTTTGAACGATTAAGTAAGCTGTGTAAAACTACCGTTCACTGAGCTAGTTACATTTTGTGAAACGATTAATTTAAAAAAACTTTGATGCAATATATACATCTATATTATTTATATACTGTATATATTATATACATGTGGCTTTTTGTAAACTACACATGCTACGTTAGGTTAAAACTTACGAAATGGTGTGGTACAGAATTGAATAGAATTTGTGTTCCGGGCGTTCCAAGAAGTTGTATGCTCCGATGCGCATTTGTAGAAGCCTTGACTTGCGTTTAGAGGGCAAGGTGAAATAGATGGGTTTCCCGTGTAAACTCATTTTGCGTTTCCTGTATTCTTGGTGGTGGTGGTGGTTGGGCGTCCACCGGATTGGAGCGGTAATTATCTGAGGATAGGACACGGTACCTTGTGTACAACTTACACAGTAATTACACACCGTGCGAATACATCAAACATTAAAAAAGCATTAGGCAAGCAGAATTATACATTTTCAGACATTGTGTGGAAATAATCCGAACAAGAACAAATTAATTATATCAACTTAACACACTATAGATGTATATAATCCTTTGGTAACCATGAATATAAAAGATGCTAAAATTACACAAAAACATCTCCTAATTGTAAAACAACCATATATTAGATCAAGACAATCTATATATAACAACTCAAAACTATAGAAGCAGAAAGAGAATATCAAAATGAACAAAAATAAGCGAACCTTAACCGTTTTACGGTATTTTTAACCACTGGTTATTTTAATGCTTTATATAAACACGACAAAAATATTTTTGGGTGAATACCCAAGGGGAATTCCAAGATTTTCCACACACTTTTATAATCAATATAAGTAGCTTACCTGGACTGCGATTGAAGGTCTTCTGCGAATATTAGGTTGCGGTTGGTCTCTGTCGAAACGAGGTGAATCGCTGTTTCTGCTATCAACCGATTGATCCTGTGAAGGGTTTGGCATCTGCAACGATGTAACTTTTAATCCAGATATACTTGGTGCCAAGGAAATCACCAGCTTATTACGTAAAACAGCTACTAATTTTGTTTTTCTATAATATAGAGCTTGCGGACGTATAAGCCTAAGGTTAAGACTGTGGCTTTATACGGCAAGGTTTATGGTTAGGGTTGAGGGAATCACTTTACAACACGAATAATTAAGTTACTATGTACGCTGGTGTAATTATAACATACAGTGTGTTCGTAGTTTGTTGCACCCTATTTAGTTTTCTGTTAAAGACAATTCATAGTAAAAAGGACTAGTTAGCTTGTGTACAACAACATGTTCTATTGAACGACTTAAATTCTGCGCTGAATTTCAAAATTTACTTTTGCCTTTTTTTAATTAAAACTCTTTTTAAAAATTATCTTACCTATTCGGTTAGTCTGGTGGTTTAGTTTAGTGCGACGCCTTTTAACCGAAAGGTTGGAGATTCGAAACTGGTCGCTAACTAGTGGGTTGTGTTATTGGGCAAGGCAATTAACGGATATTACCTGAACCCAGCAGATTAGCGGTTTAGTGGGTTATACAAAAATGAAGGAACGTGTCTATCAGTTAACTTCCTGAATAAAGTCCGGTTTGATTTTTAATGAACCATGGGAATTCCCCTGTCATCAAAAATTGGAGGGTAATCTTCCTTGGAATATTTACCTTGGATTATATTTGGACTGAGTAATTTTCCTTAAAATATTTATCACAATTCAGATAAAATCACATGTAGACAGACCATCGTAGCAAATATTACTTGAATACCATTTACATATACTATCGAAATATCGTCCAACAAAACTATCGACGCTAAAAATGGAGAATTAAACAACTTCTTTAATTAAACAAATTTGGCATGGTGACATATTTGTAATGAGGTGTAGATGTACTGGAAAACAAATTTGGCATGGTAACTCTAGGACCAACCAGTTTATGCTTGAAGAAACAAAACTGCGTCATAAAGGTTAAAACTTTCAGGAATGTCTTATTCCATAATTTTTGTGTCCGGCCGGTTAGTCTGGAGGTTTAGTGCGACGCCTTTCAATCGAAAGGTTGCAGGTACGAAACTGGTCGCTAGCTAGTCGGTTGTGTCCTTGGACAAGACACTTTACGGATATTGCCTGAACCCAGCGGATTAGCGGATTAATGGGTTCTACCAAATTGAAGGAACGTCTCTATCATATACAACACACTACAACAGCTCAGGTAACCCGACGGTGGGCGCGTTAACTTCCTAAATAAAGTCCGGTTTGACTTTTAATGAACCATGGGAATTCCCCTGTCATCAAAAATTATGGTTTGTTTATCTAGAGTCTAGACAGTATTATCTAACAAAACTTGTATTGCGATTTGGGGCTCCTACCGAGTATGTAGCTTGTTTTAACAAATCTTAAAGTTTGATTGTGATTTGAAGGGGTTTCCACCGAGTTTTTTCTGCATGCAGAAAAGGATGGGTTCATGAGGTAACAATCCAAACTTATTTTAAGTAAAGTTAAAGTAGTGTGTTTACGTCATATTCTTGTACATCCACACCCCGGTAGCTATTATTTTCTGCTTAAAAGCGTGTTAAAATTATGCCGATTACCAATTGTATTTCTTGTCATTACTGGAATTTTGGGCTGGCTATGTTGGTATTTACCAAAATTAAGAATGAAGCATACGGATCATCTTAGATTACATTTAGGTAACAAAACTTATCTGATTTTCCAAATGGTGTTACAATCCCAAATATTCGTCACACGCTCGAAAATTATTCATTCAAAAATATAGGCACAATAAAAGAGAAAAAACTGGCGTTCTTTTAAATTCTTGGTTTTAATTCTCCTGTAATAAATGCTTTTTAATTATTGGTTACTCACATTTTCTTTAACATTTTTTAAAGTTTTAATTGTATTCCAAAACTCCTAAAGAATGTCTGTCGAAATTGCATTGAATAAATATATAGGTTAACAAACTAACATTTTTAAATGTGATTTCTGTCAAGCGCGATGCTCGACAGAGACGCTAAATTTCTGGTTAAAATCGATTTTGTAATTAACTCCATTGGAGAATTCTCCTGTGCTTAATGTCTTTTAAACATATTTAATAATTTTGATTCAAGGAAAAATCTTTTTTTCGATTTGAAAAACATTTATTTACAAAACCAAAGTTATAATCTGTAGTTAGGTCTAAAAGCAATAAACCTATAGCAAACAATCAAAATGTCTCCCAACCCAGGGCCAAGAATCCATCAAGTTTTGGGTGAGTAAGAATTCACTCGCGAGTAACGGGAGTAAACATGGCAACTGTGGTTTGTATAACGTAACAACCGTTTAAATCTGGTAATATAACAATCTGGCACTATGATGCTGATAAGTATTATATAATCCAGTATTTGGACACGCTACGTGTATAATAAAAATGTTATACGCCAGTTGAAAGAGAAAAAGGTCGAGGTAAATGTTAATTAGTTTTTTTTTATATGGTAAGAAACATTAAACATGACGAAACGAACTTACTATTAGCGGAGAAGGAAAGTTGGTCGGCCTTCGAAGGATGCCAGTCGGGGCATCGCTTGGTGGCGCTCGATCGGGGTCGCTGTCATCTGTTTCTATGACGTCATTAAATGTGACCCGCGTGGACCTCAGCAGTGGTGATGTCACCACCGGTTCATTGGGTTGCTTAATTACAGGCGGAGGAGACGTCATCGGACAATAATAATATACTAATCACCAAAATCTGAAATGTACTATTTTGAAAACAGTTATATTTTTCTTCGGGCATAGGATTGATGCAAGAATCAAAACGAATATAAACATTATGCTAGTACGAACTAATGTCGTCTTAATGAAAATGCTGGTTTCCTTGGCACAAAACAAGTATGTTTTATAAAATAAATATAATAAAATTTAAAAGTATATACGCCCGAATAACTTTGAGTCAAATATCGGTTGTATTTAAATATAAATTAGCTCTTGTACAGAGATTGAATACCAGGCTTTTTCCTTTGAATTATGAACACAACTGGATTGTTTCAAATAAACAAACCTAAGTTAATTTTCGTAGAATCTTTAAACGAATGATGTGTCAAACTTAGGCTTTTGAAATCAAGACTCAAATAAACATGCGAACTGTAACATCAATCCTGTTTCTCTGCGTAATACTGTATATCTCTATTCTTTTGCTGCTCGAACATACTTTAAAGATCTTGTTAAAACATTACCAACATAGAAAGTCACGACTACACATCGCTTTGCTTTGGTTTTAGCCCAAAAATCAATTTGTTGTGGTCACGCTTTCCTATCTTAACGGGTGATATCGTTTACACGCTCTCTATTATTCTCACAGTCTATTTCATAACTATAATACATAAGCACGCCTAAACAAACTTGAAATGGTCTTACGCAATTGACTTGGGTCCTTATGTCTAGAACTTCAATGCGTTCCAGAACTTGCGGTAGCACTAAACTCACAAATTTTAGCCAACAAGGGTAAACAGAAGTAAAAAAACTATATCGAGTAGGTTAAAATATAAAACAAAACGTTTTATCTTTAACAAATTTTATGCAAACAATCATATCGCAGATTAATTATTACATTTTTATTAGTTAATCAACCAGGTACGTATGCTTTGAAACTTTCGACAATTCGAAACCCTGTGTTTCATTTGTGGGAATCCCACACATTTATAATTGTAATATTATATATTTTAACAACTAGATCGCGCCATGCCATGTGTCCATATTGTATGCATGCGATTAATTTCCTGTTTTGGACGTTTCAGTCGATGAATTATTTCCCGCGAGTTTTCTGATTAACAGCGTCCACGCTTCGTGTACAAACATGTGTTTCCTGTTATGTGTCTTATATAAACTGTATAAGATTTCGTAATATCAGAGAGCATTTTAGTAGAGCCTCGCTTGGTTCTGCTGCTCTCTCAAAACCCTTACCTATACCTACCTAAGCTATGCCCTATGTACAGCGCTTTTCCTTGCTGCACCTTGCGTAAAAACCCAATAAAATACCTAACCTCTGTTCCCCCTTGTCTTTACTCCGGCAAAACCCGTAAAAACCAGCTGGTTGCAACATTTTGTTGACCCCTCGTGTGATTTGAACTCGTATCCTTCCGATATGGAGTCGCATCGCTTTCTTATCTTTCTTTCAATTTTCTGCTTCCTTTCGACTTTTTCTTTCCAGATTCCACAGATAGTCTGCAGTCGGATGTGCTCAACTGTTCATTCAATGGATCCTTCGTCAGAGCAAATTGGTCAAGCCATGTCGGTCAAGTTTTCAAGTTTTTACCTGGGTCACGACGAACAATGTATCAGGTGTGCCGTTTTGCACTAGTATATGTGCCATATCACAATCGTGTTCGGGATGAACAGCGATAAAAAGGCCTCTCAGCAGCGTGATGAGTCAAAGTCACGGAAGCCTAACTATTGCCCGGCCATTAATGCCGCAATAGGATTTTCTACTTTCAGCATGGAATGGGGACCTCGCTTAAGCGAAAAGGGCAGCTTCGAGACAGTGGTATATTTACCACGGAAGTTTATATTTTGTACGTTTGGATCGATCTGGTCTCGTGTCAAGACCAAACGACATCTTCAGCCTCCCATTCCAGTGTGTCAACAAGGTTTTTCTACAAGTGTGTGTGTTCGAATCGTATCAATCTGCGTCGTGACCGTTTGACCCAAGGATTTCAACCGAAGACCAATCGGCGAATCAACAAAAGACTGCTACAGGAGATTCAACCTACGGTGACCAACAAACCTATGAACCGTCTGAACATTTAATTCTTTTCAAAATGGACAAAGGGAAGTGTGTGGGAATCCCACACATTTATAATTGTAATATTATATATTTTAACAACTAGATCGCGCCATGCCATGTGTCCATATTGTATGCATGCGATTAATTTCCTGTTTTGGACGTTTCAGTCGATGAATTATTTCCCGCGAGTTTTCTGATTAACAGCGTCCACGCTTCGTGTACAAACATGTGTTTCCTGTTATGTGTCTTATATAAACTGTATAAGATTTCGAAATATCAGAGAGCAATTTGGTTGGTCCTCGCTTGGACTACCCGCTCTCTCAAAACCTTTACCTATACCTACCTAAGCTATGCCCTGTGTAAAGCTCTTTTCCTTGCTGCACCTTGCGTAAAAACCTAATAAAATACTTAACCTATGTTCACCCTTTGTCTTTACTCGGGTAAAACCCGTTAAAAACAGTTGGTTGCAACACATTTTTGCATCATATCATATTGCTCTCCTTTCTATTTTTTTAATATTTTCTTTTAAATTCTGCTTAGTAATCATAAAGGAACATAGTACTTTAAATTAGAGGGCACTTCTCAATTTAGATTAAATTTCTAACATATATTTTAAAATAAGAACTATCCTATTGCTAAATACCAGAATGGAAGTGGTGCGTAATAAAAGCCCAGCTACTCGCTAATGGCAATGTCGCGGATAGGTGTGAAAAGTTTAATTAACATTTTTAAATGGTATAGTATTGGCTGCAATGCTTTAAAATTAGTATTGATGTAGATTAGATTATAGGCTTAATTCTTATTTATAAAAGAGATGGAAGGATTGTTATTCGAAATCGGTGTTGAGGTGTCGTGATCGGGGGTCGGAAAACTTAATAACATAAAGTTAATAAATGCTCTGAATCAAAAAACTCTCTGAATCAAAAATTATTTTTAGGTTGCGGAGGTTAATGAATTACATTTGTAAACACTTGTCAAACCGAGATCGAACCAGGTTTAAAGTATATATACTGTTGCTGCTTTTAAGAGTAATAAACCTGCTATATAACAAAAAGACGAAATAAGCTACTTACGTGTTGCCCTGTTGTTTCCGTCCATTGAGAAACTTCCAGGAAAAGGTCATTTTTCATAAGAACAGTGCACATTGTTATTAAGAGCTAATCGTGCGTGGCGAGTTATTGTTTTACCTATTATACTTTGCGTGAGGGAAGAGTTATGTGACGAATGCTTACACACAGAAAAGCCCGTACACGAATGCTCACACGAAAGTTTTGTGCATAGCATTGCAAATGTCCTTCGAATACTAATGCTACACTGTATGAATAGTGGCACAATATGGGGGCGGCTGTTATGGTTGAATGGTTAGCGCTATTAACCACTGAGAAACAAGCAATATTACGTTGATCGCGTAAAATCAACGTCATTTCGTTTAATCAACCCCAAAAAACACAAAAATCCCAAAATCTTTTGGCTGACAGCGCGACTAGAAAGACAATCTACTGTTTGGATCAATACGTTTTGTTTAAACTAGTACAAAGTGCAGAGCAAGCTTATTTTTTGTGGTAATTGCAAAGGCAATTAAATCACATGTGTAGTAACCTAGTAGTCGTTGGTATAGTTATACGATTTCTATTGTGTATTAGTGTTTCATATTACACGTTCATTAAACTAGTACAAATCGTACATGCACATGCGCAGTGGAACAATGATCTAGTTTCCATTAAGAAATTTTAAATAATATTTTCGCATTGTTTTCTTACCATATAAACAAAATTTTAGTTGATGCACGCTGAGCTGCGAAAAACTATCACAACTTCATACAGTATGCTCTTAAATAATTATTTTAAACTTTACAAGACACGCCTTAGTGTTCCCAAAAGTCAAGTGACTACGATCACCTGGACAACCACCATGCAACGTAAACCAAAAGCGTGTTCATATTACAACAGTTTTGACAAATCTTATACAATTTAAAAATCGAAACATTTAAAATAAAACAAGGATACAAAGGAAAAACAGAACAGACCACTCCACCGTTGAACAATCTGCCGAGGCTTGTCATATAAATCACCACATTCTGCGGAGTCTGCGGCAATTAAACTCACTATAATTGCTCCATTAAATCAGTATTAGCTCATCTTTATTTGCATGATTTAACACTTTAGAGATTCGGCACTACTGTTTAATTCACATCCAATCTAAAACATTACCTAGCTTTTATGAACAATCACATTTTGCAGCCGTGCAACCAAACATTGAGCAGCTAAGCTTGGCTTCACACCACGAGCCACGAGTTCGCAAAAACGTTTTTTTAACCGGTTGACCGAATCGAACAGTAACCCGGATTAAGTTTTAAACCAGTCAATTAGTTTACCCCAAACCAAATTTTCCATGGAATGTAAATCGATTTAAATATGCTCTGTTTTTTCAATACATCGGTCGTACTTTACGCTTTTGTTGCTTCTAACCAAACATTGGCCAATGGGCAAAAGTGTTGAGATAGTTATTAAAGTTTAATTTCTACGCACGTGTGATTGATTATATAATGCGTGAGCAGCTAAACCTAGAAACCACTTTTAAATTACGCCACATCGGCGTGGAATCGCGTCTTTTGACATCAAATTGTCGGAAATGGGCACAGAGGGAGCTAAAACGACAGATTCGCAATCACTGGCGCGAAATTGCGAAGCCGACTAAGTCTATTATGACCCATGAATAAAACATAAGTTGACTGTACAAAGCACAGAACAGACACGACTGTCAGGAAAATCTTTGATTCCATTTGCTGACTTCCTAACCTCGTTGACATTTCGCAAATACCGGGCCTCGCAATAATTTGTGAGCGTAGTCTTCGGGGGATAATTTTAAATTTAAGTTTAACTTGAAAAGAAACTTAAACATTACCAAATTTAAAGATTTAAACACCTTATATGAATTATGTGTTTCACGTGGCCAGGCTTTTAAAGCAATCTAGCATTAACATGTTGAGACGATTATTTTTTTGAAACCGGACCTTTGCCATGTGTCGAGCCCACGGTACTACGATGATATTTTAAAAGCTTTTGCCTTATTCTAAAAGGGTTTTTCATACACATATGGTTAAGTTAGTACGTATGCTATTGGGAAAAGCGGGCATATATAAAATAAATAAGCGTTTTAAAGTGAGCGATACTTATCATTGCGATTGTAATCTTCTAGCGGTTTACTCACGTATTGCTTTAATAGTTGCATATAGACAGCCGTGACCACTGATTCAATCGTACGCAGATGATCTTTTATTTGAAGAAGTCTAAGCTAGTCCAGTCACACCTTATCACTTAACACTGAGGGCGCCTGAACACTTCAAACTGTGCTCTTGAGTCAGGATATTCTGACCTAAGTCATCGCCCCAGGTAGACTACAGGTTTGCCGCTGATTGCGGCGCTTATAAGCATAACTGACATTTTTCAAACGTTCTACTTTCATAGAAAACTAAGACTCTAAACTCTAAAGTCTAAATTCACACTTGAATTATCGAGACAAAATGTACTTCATATAGCGTCTACAATAAATAAATTAATAATACTTGGCTACGTACGTTATTATTCTAACAAATCATAGTAAATCACTGAAGAAAGAAGAGTTTATAGCCGCGTAATTAAAAATAATAAAATGCTTACATTGTCTTTTCTTGTTTCTTTTTAAAAACTGTAATCATAATGGTTTTATTAGCGTAACGAAGAAACAAAACAATTTAATTGAAAAACAATAAATACACTTATTTAGGTAAACTATGTGGTGTAATACGAAGTTTTCCTTACACAGTTAACAAAAGAAAAATTTGTCACGAAGCTTATTAAATATTCATGTGTGATGTTTTGAAGTCTATTAACACAAAGAATCTTTTAAGCTTCTCAGCTTAACACAATGTAACACATAATGACGACAAATAATCCATTGAAAGTTAATAAACGTGACATTACAAAAGTTATTTTCAAAGAAAATCTCTTGTTTTGGCTTAATTTTTACAATTTTTAAGTGAAGTGAATGAAAAAAAGTGGACGCAATTAAAACACTTTATGTCACAATTATACTCGCCTCATTAATATCTTAACGCTGTCCAAGTTTGTCCAAGAAGCTGTCCAAGAAGACTAGTACAATCGATAGATGTAATCACATTTAAAAAAAGGGGACATATAATTGCCTTAAATTAAAAAAAGGGTTTTCACATATTTTCTCTTAATTTTTTACATAAATGGTCTGTACAATATCGTACAGAGGAGAATGTCAAAGCGGATCCACATGTTACATTTTAACAAATTTGCTCAAGGTAAGCACGCTGTTTTCATTGAATATCTAGAAGACTTATTCGCAAAATAACACAAGAATATCCATTTCGAGACCGAGTAGAATACGAACTTTCTGAAACGTTTTGGTTTAGGTTTGGCGGCCGCGTCCGCTCATAAATTATATCCTTTTTTTAATGACGTATTTTAACGACTGTTCGTTTTGCCGTCTTTTCCTGTTCCTGTGTCGTTACTTTATTCGCTTACTATTTTTAAATACTGGGACAAAAAATATTTAAACCAAACTAAACTAAACTGTTCCTAAAATGTGGCTAGTAGGTAACTTGGATATATAAGCTAATATACTTTTGTTACGACCAATTTGGGTTGGAAGGTTTGCGTAAGACGTGGTTTTAAATATGTTTTACATGGGAAAACTGGCATAGCTTTTATTTTCTAAATTTGTGGTTTGATAATGTGGAACGTGCTAAGCTTGATCTTTCTCAAACGACCCATGAATTTCACAATAACGCCTATCAACTTGATCGCTGTGACAGCTACAGTCCAACGGAATGCGGTGGTTCAACTAAGCATGACATCTCTTCAAGAAAACAGAGGTATGTCCTATCAACTATACCATTCGGAAAATTAGGCTACAGCCCGGACGACGATCACCGGAATAATTACTATCAACTTTCGACCGGACTACTACTGCGAGAAAAACAACCACCCGGACACTGCCACCCAACTGGGCTACTAACTAGATTACTAGACCAAGCACCAAGGCCATCCCGATTACTTATTTATATAAATCTCACATCATTTGATTACATACGTATACAGTTGGTATTATTTGCCTGGGTGAGTAGGTACAGGGAATATGGTTTAACAATAGCTAAACTTAAAATAGAAACTATAGACTTCCTTCGTCTTTGAATATATTACTAAATTTTTAAATATATTACTCCTTGCAACAACGCAATTGAAATCTTAAACAACTGCACACCAAGAATCGAGGACAAAAATATGAAAGTTAAGTGGTGCTCATACACATGGGCACCCCGAGGAACTTATCTAATTTAAAAAATCATTATCTTCAAAAATACACTACAGATTTGCTTTAAGTAACTGTCGGTTAAACAGTTTTTTTTTAATATTTTTTTTATCAAAGGACGTACTGTGCCCTTATATAGTTAACTAAATACCAACCCTAAAACTGACTTCCTCTTTTGAACTAGTTTGACGTCATAACCGGCAAAAAATGCCAAAATCTAAAAAGAATTATTTAGTTTATCTAGCTCAGTGGTTCTTAAACTTTTTTATTTGACCCCTTCTAGACGTTTATCATTCCTACTCATGCCTCACCTACCCTCGAAAATCAAACTCACGAAAAATGGAACAATAAAGTATTTGTCATTTCTTGCTTAGTGTGAAGGATGCAATGTTTTTGGGAAACCAGTCATTTTATTCAAGGCTTTGATGAACACAACGCACATCGAATATCTGGTGCGTTTGTTAGACCAATCTCTTACTGTCATGCTCGCGCCCCCCTTGTGAAGCTTTCATGTCCCCCAGTTTATGAATCCGGCCCTGATCTAGCTCAAACATTTTAAACACAATTGACACGATATTAGGTTTTAAACACAGTTAAATTTCAGGTAAAACACTTTCTATTAATATCGCCTCCACAAAAACACTTTGCAAATATTCTGTTTTTTTTTTAAATAAGTAATGGTACTTTAGATTAAGCCTACTTTGCTTTAAAGAGGTAAGGTAAATGTTTGTAGTAACGATCTCTTTAAATGCATGGAATTGACTAAACGCAACTATGTTTAAAGTCGCGCAGGGCATCATAGCCGTAGAAACCAACTTTGTGCCCCGCAAGTCGACAAGCGAATTCCACCGAAGCTGAAAGGTGATGTCCCCGAGACCGAGAATGCACAAGCCCTGCGAGAAATGTGTCTCCCGCACCGAGCGTGTCCACCACGCGTTCAGGAGGGAATGCAGGGGTCATTTCGATAGGCATCGTTGAACCGACTATCCCAGAAGCAGCCCCAGCCGCACTCCATGCGCACACAACTGCGGCTCTGTAACAAATACCGTTACCAAGATACCTGAGCGCCAAATTTGTACCGTATGTTATTCACATAAAAATTGATGTGTATAATCCTGAAACCATAATATTTTTATTCATTAAGGCCAAACTCACCCTTTTTTGCAGCTTCTCATATAATGATGAACAGCTTCAACAGCAGAAGACATTCCGTTGAATTCTGCAAAATCCTGGCTTACTACCACCTGTCAATAAACAAAACATTAAAAAAAGGTATTTTGCAGTAACGATCAAACGTAATTTACAAGACAAAAGCTGATTGACGTTTAACCTATTTAAAGTATTCCTCAATTAAATCATGTTGCAAACCCTGTTATTCTGAAGGTTGGTTGTCAAAATAACCCAAGCAGTGGTAAGGCTGTAGTCACAACAATCTGCTGTGTTCTAAATTTTATTAGCTGTGGTGGCATATTTGACAAGCGTCTTTCAATAACAAAAAAGGGTAGGATAGAATATTCATGTTTATTCCCCGTGAATGGGAAAACCAAGGGAGTTAACACACGGGCAATCGCCAGATCACCTCGCGCCCACCGTCGGGTTATCGGATCTATTGCAGTGTGTTGTGTATGATTCACACGTTTCTTCAATTTAGTAGAATCCTATTATTCCGCTGGGTTCAGGCAATGTCCGTAAAGTGTCTTGCCCAAGGACACAACCGACTAGCTAGCGATCAGTTTCGAACCCGGCTGAAAGGCGTCGCACTATAAACCGCCAGATGACTAAGCGGCCGGATTGTTACGAGATGAACTAGTAAGTGTGAACTAGTATTTTTTGTAAAACACATTTTGACAGCAAGCTAAATATTATAAAAGCAGAAACCTTCCGGTTCTTTGGTTAAATAAGTAATGGCACTTGGTTGAGTTGGAAACGCCGAAAAACAGAAGTTTTCTGTGAAATGTTTGAAAAATCTTCTGCCCTCATTCACCTTAAATTTCGAAGTTTATATCAACTATACGCTATAAACAACAAATTCTATACGTATTAACTTGATATAACACTGCTGTTGTGCTCATTTGTTGCGTGAGGTAGAGTGGTTACTGATATAAATTATATTATTTTTTCGGGGATTTACTGGAAAACTAATCAAAATGAAAAGATAAAGCTTGTATTCATTTCGTTTGAAAATATCTAATAATTTGTTCAGGTATTAAGTGTGTTTAACTGCTGCATACACGTGGTAATAGTGCATTATAATTGCCTTTGGATTTAAACTGTTTTTTTTTTCTGGCATGTCTATCACAATCATGATTTAGGAACAAATCATAATTTTATAGGGTATTTCCGTAAGTATTTTATTTCTTTTTTTTAACTGGCACAGCGGTGGCTACCGCATTTACATTTCACCGAATTCGGATAAAAAATGGAGCAGCCGTTTAAGCGTCATGCCCAAAAAAGTTATTTTTTTTAAATACCGTTTTGGTTTGTAACGTCCCAGAGGAATTCCACTAGATTTATTACCCAACATTTTGGTTTATGCATATCTAGCTTAGGTCTAACAAATGACAAAGTTTTATTGCGATTTTCATCAACCCTTCTGCTAGATGTCGGGGCGTCATGCTGCCATACCTGTCACAATCATGATTTAGGAACAAATCTTCATTTTTAAAGAATTTTCCAACATATTTTTTTCTTTTAAATTATAAAGCAGTGGCTAATGCGCTAACATTTCAGCGAATCTTATCAAAATTGGAACAGCCATTCAAGCGCTATGCCAAAAAAGCTCAAGATCTAGAAAAAAATATCATATTGGTTTTTAAAGTCCAAGAAGAATTCCCCCTGGATATATCACCCAAAAACGGGACTATAATAAGCATAACACAGAACATAATAAAGGACAAAATTTTGTCTTTCATTCGGATTAGAAGAGAATCAATAATTATTCCACAAATGTACATACCAAGTCAGCGTGCGGAAGGAGTAAAACAGAATTTGCCCGACGTGGCTTTTCAAGTTCCACAGAGATTGTAATTCTTTCATGGCGTTCGTTGCTGTTATACATCACCACTTTGTCAATCATCTGAGTGACTTCTGTAATGTTACGCCCCTGCCGAAAAGTTTATATTACTATCTTTTAAAAAAGCCGTATATGTGGTTCAATAAATTTGATTTTATTGGTGTGTATAAATTACATGTAATTAGGGCCTGAATTATTCACACCATAAATGTTTAAAGGTGCTATTAAAATTATTTTCTTTATGTAGAAGGACAGGTAGGCATAGTCATAACTTCGCTAATTTGTGAGCTTGTGCAGTATGAGACACCACAGTGAGAGCGCTATTAATGTTTAACGGATGAAGGTAATTTATTGTACACCAAGGATCCCAAGATTACCAGTTATGTCGAATTGTCGCCCAACTTTAAAAACTTACTTCAAAATGAATCCAGGAATACTGGCTGATGTCAATTTTAAGGAAATCATCATATTTCACTTCTTCAAGTCCTCTGCAATGTGCATGCGTAATGGGGTTTGGGGATTTTTATTAATATTTTTTTGACAAGGGACAACAACAGTGTCAATTACCCATCTATTTTTAGATCTTTGAGGATAAGGTAGTTTGTTTATACCGAAATATATGAAAAATACGTAATCGTCTAAGGTGGTGGGTGACCGTTAAAAGCACGGGAAGTCAGAATATCGCATTTTAACAGATTGGCTTGACCAACCTCGCAGAATAGTAGTTTTGTCCGATATATTTACCTACGAACCATCTGCATTTTGCAGACCTTTTTGCTAAGTATCTTTTATATTGATTACTGCACATAATTGTTTTAGTGTAATTTAAGTTCATCTTTTCGGATTTCAAAGAATTAGAACGTATCGTTATACTTTCTGTAGTGTAGAATTGTCCTGGATCCATTATCACTGTTGGTGAGCACGGTGGAGAAAGGCAATGCATCTCCAACTCTTTCCACCACTTTATCCATCCCTACATTGTATGACTCCATTTTTTCTTTTATAAACCTAAGGATATAGTATAGGATTGTCATCATGTTTTCTCCGTAAATCAGAAAACGCAAGGGGCGTTATCACACGGGCAGTCGAAACTATTAAAGTATGATGTGTATGATTAAGACGTTTCTTCAATTAGGTAAAATTCATTATTCAACGGGATTCGGACAATGTCCGTTCCTCGCGTAAGTAAGAAACCGAATAGCTAGCCACCAGTTAAAACTGGATACTGAATGTACTACTCGTAATATGTGTTATATTTTGTTGCATTATTCAGCTGGAAAGAAGTCGCCCAAAAATGCAAAGTTTAAATTCTTACCAAGTTTTAAAAGTTCCCAGTGGATAGATATTTTTATAGATGCTAGTACAACAAGACTATTCTCAGGACAGAAATATGAAAACGTATTTGTTATCTCCTTTGAAGCCTGTTTAAACCTGTATAGTAATTTTAAGAAGAAAATGATTTACCCGACACAAATTTGTCCATGAAAGTCCGATTTCTTTGGAATAGGAACGGCACCAAAGAAATCCACTTGGTTGCCCAACATACTAAGAACTGCGCTTGTGTTGGCTGCATTTCCACCCTTCTGCCAGTGTGTGCCAAGCAACCTATTGTATCAGAATATCATTTTAAGAGGCAGGACTAAAAATATCGTCAACACAATATAACTGACTAGATTTTAAACACGTAGATCAGTCTTTATGAAGTTAGATTTTAGTCTGAATTTAGCAGTTAATTGGGTGTCTAGTTTCAGTAGACTTGAATAAATTAATTTATAAAAAAAAACTTTCCATTAGAAATAACCATCTTGATTGCTATGCTACCAGTGCTACCAATGAATAGTATATGCGACCAATGAATACTTAATTACATTAGTGATAAATGATCAATTGCTTAAATGCATCTGATCTCAATTTACAGCAAGTAAATCTGGTAATTGAGGAGTTTCCCTGTATTATATCCTACATTGGCCGCAGCATATGTAGCACATATTTGCTAACATCTGTTATTGTGTCTACTCGATTAAAATATTCCGTCGTTTTTATATAAGGAGTAAACTTCTGGTGCCTAAACGGCAAAACGAAAAATCACAGCTATACCATCTTATGAATCGATGAAAGTCTGACCAACGATCGGAATATTGGCAGATACCTTTGGCGGTTTAGCTAACGAGCCTATACTACATTTTAACACCCAATGCGACTAGTTTTAAAATGTATCCATGGAATGCTGCATTAGATTACCTTGATTACATCAAAATCTATATGACCCGTCTTTGCAGGACCATTTACGGAATCTGGACCGAGTTTGAACACGACTTAACGCGAGAGGCTTATAAGCTTAAACCATCTAAATACAAGCTATTCCCTTGTATCATTAACCATATAAAATCTCCGTAGGTGTATGAGCTCTTTTATCCTTTTGACGCGGCTCTGATTAATTTCTTTGCTACTGTACCGAACGCTTAGTAAGTTTAATATCCATGCATAAGTGAAACAAACAAAGCATTTTTACACCTAAAGCATGCGTTAGCATCTATACGACGGCACTCGCCTATATCTAAATCATAAACTGAAATTTATCTTAAACATTGATCTAAATGGAATAGGGGCTCGTTATTTGAACGGTTAGTATCTTTTAAGGTTAGGCTATGAGGCATTTCGCTGGTTACGGACCTTTAAAGAAACGTTCGATCAATGTGTACGGTTGTTTAAAATTTTATTAAACTTCGATTTAAAAATTGGTCCACAGACCTAGAATAAAACACACAAATGCCGACTCATTGTGTTCCCGACCAATTAACGATGAAATTAGCGAAATCGTCAAGGATTGCGAAGAATTTCTGTTTAAGATTGATGAATTTTTACATGTATAATTAACAATCGATGAAACGAATATAAGTGCAATAGACTTAATGCAATCATCTTCCGGTTAGTCATCGTTCAATTGGCGGCGTTAAGCGATTTCATTTCGTCGATTATATATGGTCCCATTTATAAAAATGGGACCCATATTGTTTTAGTCCGTTTTTATCGTTTTTTTTTGTGTTTTTTTCGTCAAACGCTTGACAGGTATGGTATTTCGCACTGACATCTGCCAGAAGGAATAATGGAATCGTAATAAAACTTTGGCATATGTTAAACAACATAGATATGCAGAAACCAACATTTTTGGTGATAAATTTAAAAGAATTCTTCTGGGCCGCTAAAAACCAAAACGGTATTTTTTTTCTAAAAAAATTTGCTTTTTTGGGCATAGCGCTTGAAGGGCTGCTCCAATGATCGAATCGGATTAAAACTTTAAGAATTGTTAGATAACATTACCTAAATATGTAGAAAAAAATTGTGGTTAATAATCTTAGTGGATTCTTCAGACAATTCTGTAGGAAGCTTTAATCTTTCCCATTTGTGCTATATACAATGCAAGAAAACTTAAACATTGTGGTGTTTCCCGCTATTTCTTATTAGGTGGACGAGATTTGCGATTGCCGACCGATTTATTGGTTAAAATGGATATTTTGTTCCATCATCCACTTCTATATCCGAGTTACAAAATCGAATGATCTTGGTTCAAAAGGTGGCTAAAGAACGACTAGACAACAGGCAAAAGACATGATGAAAAATCGTCACGACCGCAATATATCATCTTAAGACATGCAGTTTCAAGGTGGCGAGTTTGTCATGTTTACGCGACAACGTCCTTAAATGAACAGGAAAAAATAATTTTCGTTTTAGCGGCGCTTTTAAAATTGTAAAAGCAACAACTAGTCAATTATAAAATTATGGACAAACATGACAAAACGTGAAATGCTCATTTTAACCGACTAAAGAAAAGTCACGCTGACCTTACCTGACCAGAGACCACGGACACAGGAAGCGACGGACATTTAATGATTAATATGACAGCTTGCACATGCGTTTATTAATTTGAACAAAATCGACCTCAATGCGCAAAACAAAAGCCGGTTATTTGCAGGAAGTTGAGCGACGATAATCACGTGCACACTGTTTATTATTGTGTCTACAGCTGTCACATCTGCCCTTCTTACATGACACTCCATTTATTTGTTTTTTAACACTACGTTCAAGTATTTGCAGTTATTATCCAACAATCACATGGTTTCATATTGTTTATATTCTAGTTTTAAATTATGCATTTTTTATTTTACATTTGCAAGTAGTTCTGATTTCATTTTTGCGTTTGATATATAAACTTGTTTTTGTTTTGTTTGTTTCTGTTGACCACGCTTTAATCGGTGCTGGTTCTACCTGAAAAAGACATCCTACGCCAATGTTTATTACATTTTAATTTTGTACTTTGGCTACAGCGGTCTGCAGGTACCGAAATGTTGTAAAACGGGGTAAGTCACCGCCCTTGGATGTTGGCTTTCTCGTCAAACGTGTTATTATAATGGTTTTAAATCCAAGGTCGTGAGGGTTGATTAGATATTAATTCAAATGTTAACATTTCTATGGTTGTAAAGAAAGTTGTAAAATTTGGAATGTGTAAGGTATTGAGTTTCTGCTTTGCTGTAGTCTTAAACCACAGCTAAAAAATATCTTTAGTGAAACGAAACTTCTTTTAGGTTGGTAAAGGATTAGAATCAATTTTCGTTCCTAATTCACGCTTCCTTAACTTCCGTTACTCGGGTTCGTCGCAAATGCTTTACAAGTTACCATGCGCCAGATGTTAAACGCGTAGCGGTGGCACAATATGTTGATTACGTAAAGCCTCAAAATATACAACATAATAAATAAATACCCCTTTTTTAAATTAATACACAGTCTAATGTAAACAAAGTCATATCATATATAAACAAAAAGCACCAACACTTTTACTGACCAGGGCAAACGGATTATTGAACAAACTCATGCAGGGAGTATTTACTTACCGAAAATCGCAGCCTTCTATCGGATATTGCTTGGCTACAGAAATAACATCCACACAGATTAATCCAACTGACAAAATCTTGCAGCTATGCTGTACAACTGAATCTTTATCCTTCGTCATAGCACCGGACCTTCAATCAAAATGGTTTGATAGTCTACACTGCAGTAGCCCAAATGTTGTGATGTCGGATACAGCAACGGTAAGTTAAACTGTATCACTTTCAGGAAATTGTTCGTCATAGATGGTTACGCAGCGATATGTTATAATCACTGGAACAGCTTTAAGCGGTATATAACTATATAGTGTCGATTTCTGTAAGGTCAAAATACATCGGGTAAAATGCTGCGCGCTCTCAGTAAATACGAAATATAAATTTTATGCAAAGCGTTAGAAAATAAGATAGTTATGTTTTACTTGCTTGAATTGAAAAATTCGTAAAATCGTTTAACACCGTCAATCGCCAGATCACCTCGCAAATACTTACGTAAACTTTGTCACACGAAACGAGACGAATTGCACTGTACTGTATGTAATTAAGACTTTGGTTCATCTGTTTTAATATAATCTATTATATTGGCTGCAGACGATGTCCGCTAACTGCCCGATCCATTGACATGTAGGATTTCTTTAAAATGTTTTTTTATTGACTGGGGTGTTTTTAACATCAAATTTATTTCTCTGTTAATGGGTGGCTCGCAATTTAGTTTAATGGATGACTCGCAATCGGCTAAACATTTACAACAAGTTTATATCGAGAGACAATTTTAATTCGAAATGTTTAATCCAAGTTTTTAAGAAAGTTAAAAATATATAACTTGAATTAGATAAACACAAGGAATTTAAATAATTCAGTTTACAAAAATAGAATATTTATAAACATCTTCATTACATGTATAAAATATCCTGAACACTTTAAAACATAATAATTGGATGGAGAATTGGAATACGAACGAACAAGAAGCTGCCGCTTGTTAGAGATCTTTATCCCCTTTCCGGGAAATCCAAGAAATTTAACCCCACTGAAGCTGTAAGGACTTTTGTTTATGACCAATACAACTTTTGTTTGTCAAAGTGATTGTTTTGTCTCAGTCTTTAACTAATTGCTGTATGCTTAAGGTCTCCGTGTAACAATTTCAGTTGAAGTATAACTTTTATAGTGAAGTATAACGTTTCATTGTGTGACAACGTGCTATCAATCTTAAAAATCAGATTAAATGCTGTTACTGTTCACCTGTGGTCTATCACTTTTAATCACCTGACCAGTTGTGTTCCATTATAATTTCGCGCATACCACACAATCAGAGGGCTCGGATGAAATCGTCACGGATACGTGGTTCTCTTTGCCACTGTATAAACAGGAACATACGTGTTCTGCATTTGGAAGTTTTAAAACTCTGTCCAAATCGTGGAGGGGCGTCTGGCAAAATCCAAAAATCTAAAGGACACTTTTAGGTTCATCCAATAAGTTTACTTTTTGCTATTTGCCAGATACTACTGTTGGGGGAAGTTATTGCCTATAAATTAAATAGTAATAAATCTGCTAATGCAGGAGATGTGCCAATTTAATTAATTAAACTTTATAAACGGGTTATTGCACTTGTCTAAACAAAGTTAAACAATGGCTCACGACATCGTGATTAAAAAACCTAGCTTGCAATTAAATACGTGGTAAACCACTGGAATTAAAAAAACTAGATAATATCAACCACATATTAACCAACACTTTTTTTAAAACTACTTTTAAGCTTCTGCATGTAGAAATATTAGGTTGCTTAATCACTTTTAGTATATCTGATACCAATTTTGCAAACTGAAACTAAATGGCTCTCGAGTTAATTTTTAAAGTAAGACTAACCTGAAAATCATGTATGTTCCTAGTTTAAACCTCATGCAACATTATTATACCACTAAACTACAAAAACATACATAATTATATGCACTGATGCTTCATAAACACATCTGCGTTGACTCAATACATAACACATGAAACATCGGATGTGTGGTGAGTTAGGAACTGGCAAAATAAATTGTGTGTCTGATGGTGATTGGCGGTATAACAATGATACACAATGCCAAAAAAGCAACGCAATAATTTATATTATAATGAATGCATGATGCGGATGTCTAAAGAGTTGATAAATGACTTAAAAAATGAACGCTATTATATTGGTCAAAGTTGTGTACTCGTCACTAAGATGTTTTTATATAAAAAAAAAACAAGTTTTACTCTTTGCACTTTATAGCGATATATTTAAACAATAAACAAAACTAGTCCGACCGATTAGTCTAGTGCTTAAGTACGTCGCCTTTCAGCCAAATGGTTGCAGAATCGAAACTGGTCCTACGTAAAGAACAAAAGTGTGTCCTTGGGCGAGGCACTTTAACGGGACATTGCCCGAACCCAACGGCTAAATGTATAGGCCTATACATAACACACTGCAATAGCTCGATAACCCGACGTTTGGCGC
>CH002898.1:169484-184910 GCA_000149265.1 Ciona savignyi | reverse complement strand
TTTTCGTTTTTATAGCAACTCTTCAAGAATTTTTGTTAATACAATTACGATGTTTTCATTTGAGCCGGTGGGATATTTAAAAACATGTTTTGCATCAAAAAATGGAACGCCGCGTCAACCTACAGTTTCATCTGCCTCAAAAGGGGAATTAAAAATTTTAAAGTCAGTTTTTAACAATCCAAACCATAGTATCGAAGGTATAGAGGCATTTTCACATGTTTGGATACTATTTGTATTTCATCTTAACTCCAGCAAAGGTATCAAAGCCAAAGTGAAGCCACCTAGAATGGATGGGATCAAGACTGGAATATTTTCTACAAGAAGTCCACACAGACCTAACCCAATTGGACTTACCTTAGCGAAACTAGACTCTGTTAAAAATGATACTTTATACTTCTCTGGACTTGATGTTGTAGATGGTACTCCAATACTTGATATAAAGCCATATATACCAGGATATGATATTCCAAAAACTGTTGATATAACAGATTCTTCAGCAGTTACATCAATATCACCAAAAACAGACGACATTTGTGAACTTATAAAGAGTTCTGATACAGAATCAGTTACATCAATATCCCCAAAAACAGACATTTGTGAACTTGTAAAAAGTTCTGATACAGAATCAAATATACGCACTGCATTGTGGATAAGTAGACCTCCTATCAATGAGATTGATGTTTCGTTTTCTTCAAGATCTTTAAAGGATATTGCACAATTTAAATCAGGTGTTGACAAATGGATTTTAAAACTCATAAAACCTGATGCCCTAAAACAATGTATTATTGATGTTTTGAAAGCTGACCCTAGATCCAGCTACCGAAGACAAAAATGTTGTGACCGATTGTATTATTTTACAATAGACAATGCTCATATAACTGCATGGTTCGATGAGTCTGATGATCGAGTTATTTCTGAAGTATTACGAGTAAAACCAGTGGATTTAATCGTTAGGAAATAAAATACCTTTTTTATCACAAAACTTTTTAACCTAACCAACCAATGCCATTAACTGTATTTAAAGCTGCAATTTAAATGATGATAATTGCTGTATTGGTACAAATTTATGTCAAAGTACAATAAAGAGCAATTATTGCATGGCAAATTATATTCAATGGAACTTTATATCCACAATTACCATTATATGTAATAAGCCAATACAGCTTTGCACATGATTGGCAGTTCAAATTCAAACAATCCTAAATTAGTTTTCTTTAAAATAATTTTTAGTGTCTCAAGCCTTGAGTGTGTCCTAAATTTGCAGAAGTTCTGGCAAGCCAGCAATGAGCATAAACAAAAGATGATACAGTGTTACCCAGACGTTTTAACTTATCCCACAACCTGCTATCAAATTATGCATTATTAAACATACACCTGTAAATTAAATCCTTGTTATAGATTAGTTTAACATGGAAAACGGAATAAAAATCCTCAGTTATTCTACATTATATTTATTGATAAAGTAAATACCAATCAAAATAGAAAATACACAAGAGCAAATTGTTGTCTGGGCCCAGATATGTATGGTGTAAATATACAACATTGCAGTTCTGTTATTAATGATATAAATTCAGAACTTATAGGTACAAAGGCCAGTACAGTGTAAAACTGCATGATTTGACCACTTTTTTAAAATATTTAAGCGTTTTTCTTTACCACAAATAAAATGTTGCTGCTTAAAGAACATTAAAAACAAGTGCAGTAAAATACTAAGAAAGACCCCAGCAATCGTAGTCGAGTTAAAGCAGCAGTAGTCATAACATGTTCTAACAAACTTATGTTCAGTCTCTTCTTAGATTATTCAGTCTTGCTTCTAAATCAGCATCGGCACTATCCACAGGTCCCGCTGCAACTGCTTGTGGGCCTTTACTTTTAATGGGGGCTGATAAACCACCCTGCTCCACAGGAACACCACCCAATTCATCGGTAAACTGTAGGCCAAGTTCATCATACACTTGCTTGACAATCGCATCACTGTGGAGTGGTACAGTTACAATAAGTTGTTTTTTTATTGTGTTAATTACATTTTTGGGAGATAAAATATTTGCATATTAATATTATATTCTTTGGAAGAACACATAGGGGAAGAAAAAAACTGTCAATTAAATGTTCTCTACTGCACAATGTTTTAAAAGATGGATAAAAGGTTATGTTTTTATAAAACATGTTTACCATTACTACATCACCATCTAAACAACAAAGTTTTTAATTGTCACTCCCTCATGTGACTTACCTCTCCTCCTCTTCATCCCCTTCCATGACATCATCGATGGCTTCTTCCATCATTTCTGTCTTCATGTCCAGCTGCTCCGATTGTCGCTCGAAATCCATCATAATCTTCTGGATTTGTGGCAGCTTCATCTGCTTATTCATCGCTCGCATCGCCTAGTGGGTTAAAGTAATTTATTAGAAACGTTATACATATGATGCATAAAGCTAAAAGACTTCACAACTGGGACATAGTTATAACCAACCAAGCTTGACTTTTTTATTATACATAAAAAATTACCAGTACCACAAGTTCTTATCTTTATTGACCTTTTTCAATACCGGTATTTTTATACTGGTGTTTACAAGTTCAAATTTTAAAATGAAATTCAGGAGTGTGTATGATTTAGTTTTTTTAAATTGGTTTATATTAAAACACTATTACTAAATTTACCTTGGTAACACCCTTCATTGCTTGCATCATGGAATCCTGGCTTTTTAATGCAGAAATCTTCAAACTAACCGCTTGAATATTCGCTTTCATTAAGATAAACTTCTTTACATAGGCCCGTGTGCGGACAAGATCCTTTGCCATTATTTTCACAGCATCCTGTATATTAGGATCATTATTGATGCACGGTAGTGACGGTACCCATACTTTTGTGAACACTAATGTACTTACAAGGTAGGTAATAGGTATAAATAACAAGCTATTAGTTAATCCATTTACAGGGAGGAACGTTTTTTTTTTATAAAAAACAATACCTTTAGGACAGGATATTCAAGTTTCATCCTGATGGATGATTAATTGATTAGACAAGAACGATCTATCACATTTACAATCATCCGGTTACTTGGCTAGTATGATTAATAAGTATTTACGAGAAAACCCCATTTTATATCAGGCCAAGTCATTATTGTATTCCAATAGATATGCTGTAATAGGAAGTCTATATACCATTTGTCCCGCTTTGGCCATCTTTTTGATATCTTGAATAACCTTTTTCTCTTGACCTTCCATTTTTACTCGTTCTCTGTCCAGATCCCGAATGGTACGATTTAATAATCTTTGGTTTTCCCTGAGCATTTCTCCGGGAGTTTTCTTTTTACCAAAAAGCCACTCCATGTTTATTAATTCTGATATACCTCTATGGGATAAATAGAGTAAAAAAGTTGCAATTTATTTCTTTATTAATCATCAGAAATGTATATAAAATATTACAATAAAAGTACAATGTTAGGCCGGAAAAATCCGGCATCTGGTAAGAGTCAAACTCATGACTTGAGATTAACACACCCACACACTGATCACATACCAAGCCTTAGGGTAAATATTGTGTGGGAGACAATCTTTATTGCGAGAACATCCCTTGTTCCTTGGGGTAGGATAATCCAGTTTTTATTATTTAGCATGCTTTATTATTAGATGTTAAATTACCTCAACACTAGTACAGATAATAATACATATTGAGGTACTATCTAGTATCCACCACTTGACAATGCAATGCACTATTTTATTGGTCCTATAGCTGGACCACAGCACTACGCTGCTGAATAGCAGTGGTGGGACAGAAAAATTGTAATTTCCCGCTTATGATATACCCCCTCCCGCTCATGTTATAACCCGTCCTGTTGGATTTATGGCTGTAATAACCCGTCCCGCTCATGATATAGTGTGTTGTCCCGCAGATTAGTAAAGCCTGTAAAACAACATATTTTTCTGTTTAAGGATAAATACTTTGCCATACTTTTCATACTGTCTCTTTTAATTACTACAAGTTGAATTTAAGTGCTGCAAAAGTGTTTTAACATCATTTCGGTTTGATATTATGTGGGGTATAAAAAAGTGTTACTTAGCTTTAGCCTACCAGGCTACAGTACATCAAAGTTCATGAACAGATGTAACCAGAACCTGAAAAAAATACCTGTTCTCGACCAGACAGTTGAATAACTGTTTTTTTTACTTCATACAAGGATAGGTACAAAATTGTCGGTTAATACGGAAACCAAAATAATGTCTCTTCATATTCTAAACACTTAAACAACTTGTGTAACCTTCGACTTCATAGTTTTATATCATTAAACCGTAATCGTATAATAAGTAAGTTAATCTGAAAATAATTCGATCAAACTCTTTAACATAAAAACAACTAGCCTGTAGTAATTAGAGTTACCAGATAGTTTTGTTTATGCCATAGCCATACATCTCATACCATGTTAGCTTCAGGTTATTTTTACATATATAGGTTACTTAATAAAAAAACTTCCACTGCATGTCAAAGAAGAAATAAATTAGGTTATATCACTTTATTTTGAAGCATAGATCGCTTGTATATATATATATATATATATATATATACATACATACAACTGAAACGAAAACACATCTGAACCGTTAAATCATTAAAGCCTCCGTTTTTTAATAAAGCAACTGTTCTCTACTGTGTTTACTAATATTATTAGGAATGTGACGTCACACACGTGACTTTTCGTCACAAGTCAAGCGTGATTTCACATGATCGAATGAAAGAGACGAGCCACCCGTGTTTAGTTAAGTTAACATAAGTGTCAAAACGCATTAGCCATTACTCACCCTATTTTAGTTTTTAAATGGATAAATGGAATATTCGTAACCTGCGGAATAGGTAATTCACATTAAAGGTTTGTACACTGTTAAAGCCATAGACTTAACTTTTGCGACAGTGGGTAGGCCTATAGATAGACTTACCATAATTTCTTGGGCATAATCCGGGATAAACTCAAGCATACCTAAAAATTGCTTTTAATGCATCAACTCCTGTAGTTTCATTGAAATCAATGGAATACTGACGCAATAAACGTCACTCATTATTCCCCAACTAAGGGCCTTCTCAATTTTTACGCGATATTTTACTCAACCTGATAAAATAAGCCTCGAGTTAAAGCAAAGTTATGCCTTTCGAGACAAAATTATTTTTATAATTTAGCATTGGGTTGGATTTAATTTTGAAAATTGCAGTATAGTAAAATTCCTGGACATTTTGCTAACCGGGACGAGACTGCAGAGGTTTAAACTGGGACTGTCCCGGCCAAACCGGAACGTCTGGTAGGTCTAGGTATAGCCTAGAGAGCTCTGACAAATGGAAACTTTATTTTTCTACATGTCTATTAAAAGGTTTCCAAAATGTATCGTTTTCATACCTTTCCAATTTTTTTACAGTAAACTATGGATAGGATATAGGATAGGATATTCATGTTTATCCCCGTGAATGGGAAAACCAAGGAGGTTAACACACGGGCCATGGTCAAATCACCCCGCGCACACCGTCGGGTTACGGGAGCTATTGCAGTGTCTTATTTATGATTAATAGGTTCCTTCAATTTAGCAGAACCCATTTAGCTGCTGGGTTCAGGCAATGTCCGTATAAAGTGCCTTGCCCAATGACACATCAGACTAGCTATCGACCAGTTTCGAACCTGCAACCCTTGTTGAGAGGTTTCGTACGGTAAGCTCAATCGGTAAGATCGACCGTAAGCATGCAGACAAAAGTATGTGGTCGAAACCAGCCCTGACCCGACCCTTTTATCATTGGACTATAGGCACTTATTTGTCCGACCGATTAGCTTGTTGGATTTGCGTGTCACCTTTCAGCAAAAGGATTATAGCTTCCAAAATGGTCGCTAGCTGGTCGGTTGTGTCCTTGCGTCAGGCACTTAATAACGGGCATGCCCACATTTTACCTCGACTTTTAAATTTTAAAAAAGGACGGAAAATTCCCACTATGGGAGAAAATGTAAAAAACACGTTTTGTTGTTATCGCCGGTATCTCCGGATTAAAAAGCAAAATTTACTTCAAATTTCTGCTATATTTAGAGAATTACAACACGAATCAGAATAAAACGTAACTAGAATTTTGTACCCCGGGAAACCCCCCAAAAAAGAATAGGCCTGACCAATCATAAATACAATGGTATCAAGCGTATAAATAAGGTGGAAACACAAAACTAACATGAACTAGATGTCAATCACGCGTGAACTGCCACTATTTTTGAAACTCCTGTTGAATGAACGCTAATTTTTCTGTATGCCAAAACGACTGGGTTCCCTGGCTACCTCATCACCCTTGGTATATCGTATACAAATTGTATAACGTTTATGTCTGCAAGTAGAAACTAATGGATTTCTAAATTACAATGCTTTTATGTTGAACAATGCTTTGTAAGGTAAAGGTGTTGATTGTGCATCTGCTAGCTATTTTGTTTGAAAAAAGTTGCTGATGTACGGAGGGGTATGGGCTCAACATTTTAAGTAAAATTTTGTAGGGTTTTGAGTTTAGGCTGCAGATCCAAGCTTCAATTTTTTATTGTAAAAAAATCTAAGACTTTCTATGTCAGGATTTTGAGTGAAAGCCGTTTTTGTGAGGTCAGTTTGCATTGAGGAGATAGGAAGAATTATTAGTTGAACGCCTCCTCTAGCAGCTTAAGCCAATCGACCATCTAACCCTGGGAGTAAGTTCATATTTAGTTTTAATGGTGATAACGAGCACGTGGTTAACTTGGAAAGGTCGCGTGAGACAGAAAGTCACACACAATGCTATCGGTATTTATATGAGATTTAACTTTTTCTTTCCCGTCAGCGCTAATGTTTACTAAAACTAAAGAAGCGGTGCAATCAAACACAATCGATGGTTGGTTCGAAATATCTGGCCATTCCATCTATCTTCTACACTTTTCTACTCACGAGGATAAATTATAAATATTCTAAAAAATTTCCAAAAAAATTCGTCTATATTGTGTACGACTAAATAGGTTGAATAGAAGATTCTAGTTTTTGATAAACCCAGTAAATTAAACTGAGATCACGTACTGTTAATGTATTTAAATTGCTCAACGTACCAAACGTGACAAGCTGTTTTTGTTTAAGAATAGTAATTGTATATGTTACCGCATACGAAATGATTAAAAACAAAGTAAAATGCAAGTGACTGGTTTTCGATCAACTTAATCAAATGGTTTATCAGCTGAAGTGTCTTCTCGTTACCCCGTACGCTACGTTTAAAACATGTTAAATCTCTAACAGACTTTCATACATAATTATATTTCCAATTCAATTAAAACTATACAGGATGTCAATACCCTTAGTGAGATATAGGTATGCTGCAATGTTGGCAAGACAGTGTGATGTGGGCAGAAATTATGCACCAATTGGTCAGTTGGAATAATCGAAGCAGCAAGCAATACTGTATAAAAATATGAAGATTCAAAAGATAAAAGCTTAATACTGATACTTTATATACGACAATCTTCAATTATTAGCTTTTTAGTTGAGCTTTAAAAAGCTTAATATCCCATAACAACATTAGAGGTGTAAAAACAGTATTAGTTCAATGGGATTCTATGGAAACTCAGCCGCCCATTTGATAATCCAATTCGGATTGTACCGTTTGACTGATAACAGCACCACAAACCAATGCTTAAATCAAAATAAAAACGTCTCACACAATTTAAAAACAAAGGGTAGCTTTAAATGATCTTGAACATAGAAAAATGTGTATACATCCACAATATCATGGTAGTCGTAGATCTGGTACTGAACACTACAGGTATCCCCTCCGTGCCTACACTCTGGAGTTGTAGAATCGCTGGCGCCACTGGTAGCTGCTACTTCTTTGCCGACGCTTTCGCTCAAGTTGTGAGCGGCAGAGCATCTTCCAAGCTGATTCGTTACGTCGTCTGGTCCAGGGGTTACAACCTGGCTTTCTTTTTCTGTTTCTTGACCCCCTTCGCTGGCCACCGTCCAATTGTCGATTCCTACAAAACCATGCTGATTATCTACAATCAAGAAAATATTCCCTAAACAATTTAAGACTATTACGAATAAATTAATCATCACACAATAAATATTGTGATAAATACTTTTCATGCAAAGTATACTTTTAGATACTGGTAACTGAAAAATAAATTTGCATTTTTTTTTTAGATGTTCCGACTTGCTAGAAGAAATATATCAGCCAATATCATGGACATAAACAGAACTAAAAAGCTGATCTATGTTGGGGATTATATCCAGGACCAGCACGAAACTGTGAAATTTTTTGTTTGGATGCAATTTAACTTTAAACCAATCTGAAGTGTTTGTGGATGTTCCAACCTGTTTCGCCGGTCGATTCTTTGTTGTTGCTCTATGTCTGATGGGTTGGTGTCTGGGAAACAAAATGCATTAGATTGTTTGGGGGAAGCAAGGCTGTATCCACACTTAATGCACACAGATTAGGTGTTTTAGATTTTGTAACATCCTTATGTTTATCCCGAGTAGTCAGTACACAAGGGTGGTAGTACTTCGACATATCGTGTGCCCAACACATTCAGGTTTTCATAGACACTAGTGGGTTCATTATTTGGTATCACTTTAATTTTGATTTAAATTCATTTAATAGATAAAAAGAGTTGCTCATGGATAAAACAGTGGATCGGAGTTAAACAGAGAGAGCAGACACAGAACATTATGGTTTACAGCTACATTGTAATTTATAAAGATACTCTGATAGACAAAGTATTGTTTCAAACATGCCTACACAGTTTCAAACCTGGAGGGTAATTAGTAGCAGGTTGAATTGTTGTTGTGGATGTTGATTCTTGTGTGGATAATCCGAACTCAGGTTCAACCACATCAAGTTCACTATCAGGGGGGAGCGTAGTGGTAGTTGTGGTAGTGGCGGCGGTGGTGGTGGTGGTTTCTGTTGGTGTTGTTTCAGTGGAGAACATTTCCGTAGAATTTGTTGTTGGCAGGAGTGGCGTTCGAGACACGTGACAATTGGCCGATCCATTGCAAACTCGAAGTTGAGCCAACTCGGCATTCAAGGAGTTGTGAACATGGGTGTCCAATTCTAGGTACGTGTTTGATCTCTGGGGTTAAATATTTATTTGGTTAGTATGGATACCTTGGACTTAATTGATCATTGTACGAATATTACAGAATTTAAACAATTTTATTACCACATCCACGACCACTCATACAGTCAAGTAGCTAAAAGAATTGCAGTTATGTAGTTAGCTAATGGTCTAAATTGTGGAAAACCTACCGGGCTAGAATTATGCAGAAAAAAGTAGCAGAAAAATTTAGGTAAATCAAGTGACTTTAAATAATCCAAATAAAAACCACACTTACTTGGTAAGGGTCAGTATTGAGGTCATAATATTCAACAAATCCAGTAATGAACTCACAATAGAGTAGATTGGAAGTGGCATTGATAATACGAACACACCAATATGTGTTATTGTTCGAATTTGTGCAATAACACCTACTCTCACCTGTGGATGACAATTGTGATTATCCGGTCAAACTAACATTTATCCACCAGTTACCATTCCAACATCCTGATTAAATACATAAATTTTTGCATACAATGCACACCAATTGTCTATCTTTGCAAACTTTTTACACATACATCCCATATAAAATAAGAACTTTTACAGTTACTAATGATTCAACTTAAAAATTTTATAAAGTAGTCAAAATCGACGTTTCCACAACTAAGTGTTATTACATGTGGCCCAATCTAGCATACGTTCCATACTAATATGCAAATGACTAGGACAAATATTTAAAGCACAATAAATAGATCAAGAAGTTAAAAGGAGAATGGATGTAAATTACCTTCCCAGAGAGGAGGAGTTGCCCACCTCGCGTGGTCGAGTTTAAAACAACTGAGTCCGTTAGCATTACACCGTCCTCCTGCTGCGCTGACGCGGCGTTTCTTTCCTTTCTTTACCTGCCGACTATTGAGGATACGTTCCCGACGCACACGGAACTCGTGGATCCGCTTGTTGTAAGCTTGTCGTATCTCAGTTGCAATTATTCTGCAATGGTTGGGTAGTTTTTGTTTAACATGGTAAGATAGCAAGTGTGTTGCGAACAAATGTTGTGACTAGGACAATGTATGTGGGTTAATTAAGCTTTTGCATGAATGAAGCATGTGATAGAGATGTTAATTTTATTTTTTACACAGCTCATCGGGTGCTATTTTGCAAAACTGCCAAAGATGTCCCCATTTTCAATTTTATAACAACTATTTAGAATATTTTATAAGAGTAAATAGACGACTTGCATGACATAATCACAGAGATCTAGTAAGTTTAAACCAATCCAACTACTTACTTCATTGGGTTAACCAGCTGGCTTTGGGTTGATGTTCGTGGTTTAGGGGTTCTCGAAACAGAGCTCCTGCACTTGCACTGTGGTGAGCCACCACTCGGTCGAGTTTTGTCATTGACACAAAGTGAAGCAGTACGCAGTAACCTGGGGACCAGTTAATTGGGGTGTGTTGAAACATAACAACGTGATATTTAATTTTTATTCCCTGGATAAAAGTACTTATCACATGGGTATTGTCAGATTACTTTGTGCACATCAATTTGTTACCAGAGCTATTGTAGCATGTTAAATATTACTCAGACATTTCTGCTGTATTAATTTAATCCATTATCAACTTGTTTTAGAGTACTTTTTCCGAGTCTTGCCCAATAAAAAAAGTTTTGATCCCACAAAAATGTGACTGTCGGCATGTCCTTCGCCTAAGATCAGGTCACTTACCAATCATTATTATCTCAATATAAAAAGACCAATTGTTTGTTATAATTTCTTACTTTAGTTTGAGTTTTGTGAACAGGATTATTCTCTGAAGTTGTTCCAACCTTTTTCGCTTCCATTTCCGAGGTGCAGGGCGACTTGATCCTGCAAATCTTTATTGTAAAATACAGGTCTAAAAAAGGCCCACCAGGGCCACCATACAGGCAGTGTTAATCGGGAAAAACATACTATTAAAATCCATTTGCACTGTGCTGTAACAAACTGAGTTTATTTGGCCTTATTTGTTTGTGTTTAAATTGGAAACTGACAAGTGACACCAAATACTATTTTTTTTACATTTGGTGGCTGATAATAGATCAATGTGGATTGTTTAAAATTTTATTTAAAACCATAATAAAATACATTCAGCAACTTTCCAACCACATATGGTTATAATGTGCTTTAGGACATTGTTTTAAAAAAATAGTGTAATGCATGTAAAAGTAGATTTAAAATTTCTATATACATAATGTGTATCAATCAGAAAAAATCTAAAATATTACCTTTGCTGCACTTTATCCTTAGCTCAGGGATCATGACAACGCACTGCGGTGTAAGCGCCACATTCATTTTTTGGATGCCAAGTGTCCGATTGCTTGTCATACTAAACATCTAAAACCAGTTGAAAATGGTTGTGTGGTTCAGTGGTACAGTTTGCTAACCCTTACCACCAACTAACCACATATGGTCCAACCACCATATATCCACATATAGTTTAAACACCAGATTTCTGTATATGGGCCAGCTACAAGCTATCAACATGTGGCTGAGGACAGACAGTTAACAGCCTTCAACTAAATAGCTTCCTCAACTTGGCTTACAACAATATGAAAATGAAATCATTAAGAGGTTGCTCACAACCCAACTACAATTGATTGCAAATTGAACTATCTACCTGTTTATTTAGTGAGCGACGTTTGGACCGAAACAACTCAGCCCCACTGTCAGGGAAATAGTGGGGCTGGTCATAATATTGGCTCGACCCCAACCCCATCTCATCCCCGCTGAGGAAGGAACGCCATTGATTAGTTTGTCGCAGCCCTGCATCTCTACGGATAAATCGCCGACGTTCCCTGGTTGGGGTGTATCGGCTGAGTTTCCGCTTCATCTGGTTCAATCGACGCATGCAGTCACGTGACACAACCGCTGTGTGATGCAAAAATAGTGATTGTGACATCATCCAACTTGAGAACTAATAGGGTTCTTTAACATGTGAAAGTTGCCAAAGAGGGTGGGATATAAACATAGATTTTTATATTTAAGCTGGATTGATGGATGTGCCAAAATTTCATTTCTAGTTGGATGGGAAAAACAGGCGTTACACTGCCAGGAGAATAGCTTAAAACAAAAAATACCATTGTTGGGAAAACCTACTTTTTTGCGTTGGGGTACACATGCATTTTCGACGCCTTTGTTGGGACCTGGAAAATAGAATATCACTTCCAATTAGTTAAACGCACCACTATTGTAAGTCTACAGCTTTGATAACCCGACGTGGTGTTTTGATGACTCATCTGTTTTATGACGCCAAAATTATAAGTTTTCTGTAACTTTCTTGTTTGAGCATCATTGAAAACTGAGCCAAAAGGTTGGGTTCGAACAAAGAACAATAAACACAACAGCAGCAACACAACCCTAAACAACATGACTACCTTGAACGCTGTGGCTTAAATCTTCGACATCTTCTTATTCTGTAGGAATTGTAAGTTTACTTTTGTGCATATACTACCAACATGTAACAAATTTTGTCCAAATTTTAATCCAATACAAAAATGATATGCAACTTTAAGTGCATTATTTTTTTGGCGATAGTCACTCATATATTCGTGAGTATCTGTAACAATAGCAACAAAATGACATGCATGCATTTGTTTAGCATAGCTATTACTGTGTGTTCTGTATTTGATATTAAAGCAATTTTGCACTTGCATTCATTGGATAATGGATTGGTTGCAATGCTATTCAAGCACCTACAAACATTGCTGTGATGGCCATAGAGTTAAATCTGAACCCCTTCAGTACACCGTTCACAACTAACATGGTACACACTGATAATATAACCCTTAATAAGTAAAATAAATAAACTAAAAACACAAAATACTTGGTCTGTCCATCTTCAATCACACAAGTCCACTCCTGACCAGGATCACATGGGTGTTTGTATATGGGGGATTGGCAAGCCTGGAATGTATTGATAAGTTAATTACAAGGTGGTGTTCGAAATCAACCACAACCAACAGATATTTATGCGTGGCTCTGAGAGTTAAACCCAATGCCGCATAGATCTAATGATATCTGAATTTGTTCAAATGCTTATTTGACAATTGAAGGCTGAAATTATTCGTGTTTAAACTTATTTACAGGTGAATTACGAAAAAAGTTCTGTTCCACAGCAAGAATCTTAAATTAAAAGAGGTCATGATCACCAGAATTATCAGATAAAAACAACATTTACCTTAAAATTTGCCCTTTAACTACTTTTACGTCACAGTTATAAATTAAACTTATATAATTTCGAATTGCCAGAACCAAAAGAATAATTCCAAATCATTACTATTTTGGTTACATTCGAATCTTGATCGTACGACTGACAATCAATGCACGATAAGCAATTAATCTGACCTGAATAATTCTTTCTTGTTTGGACGGGAGAGTTGGTCTCGCAAGATGAACTTTACTGTGAGGAATCTTCCCCCTTTCCCCAAGGAAGCTATCTCTCCATGGTGGGTCCACTGGAAGTCTATCAAATAACTGATAGTTTAATTATGCGATACTAAGTATGTGATTTAAAGATGATTTTTGTAATTTTTTATCTTATGTATACAAATTTCATTTTCACACTGAATAATTATGTCTTGGTTATAAAATTTTACTGTTAGTTCTGCATGTCTTCTAACCGTTGAATGAAATTTAGGTGTCATTAATTGAAACCTTAAATTAACCTTTTGGTGATCTTACACAAGACATATATTAGCTAGCCAATATTATGTATTTTTTCATCAATATAAAAAATATTTATAGTTAGAACTTGCAATTAAATGACAAACATGGCACACAAAAGATCAAAAACATAACTTGGTAAACGACTTGATAATTTTCTACTAAAAACACTGCATTCTACGTTGGAACAGAAGTATTAAAATAAAAAATCACAACTTCCACCTTTTCACAATCGGCATGAAATTCCTGCCGTCCATCCAATCAGGGACGTCTACACCAGCGATCCCAAGAATTGTTGGGGCCATATCGATGTTTAACACGATCTCGTTTACACTGGGGTTAAAAAGGTTTTAGTGTATATACTTGGTGAAATGAGGGCTTGCGGTTTTTTATTATTAAGTGGTATGTGGTTAGAAGTGTTTATATTGTGTCGATATAGGGCAAGTGGAAATAATAATTGGGTAAAAGTAGGGGTTTATAGGACTTAAAGTAAGGGTTAGTCTTAGTCATGTATGTAATTGAGTTATAATTGGAAAAGGATATACCAGAAGTTGATATTTGGGTAAGGTACTATTTAAGAGATTACAATATTGCATGTGGAAACAGATCTACAGCAGGTGCGGAAACGTTGCTTAACTTTATCCACAAGCTTGGATATAATAAATTAAACAAACAAAACATTTAAACTTGTTAGCACTGTATCAAAATTTATAGCTGTGCCAACACAACAAAACTTATCCAGGTGAACTTAGGACTTAAAAATAATGACTTAAAAGAGGAACTACTTTAAAGGTTAAAACTCTGGTTATTTCTGCATCAATTTTCTTCGTTTAAGTGGTTTGTTTTTCTAAATTATTCCATTATTTATTCATATCGGACAAGCTACACAGAAAAAAAATTCTGTAAAAGTATATCAACAACATAAAACAATCCAAGTAAACAAACACAAATAAGAAAGTTCACCTCATACCCTCCTCGATACCAGGACCACGCATGAAAAGTGGGACCCTAATATCAAAGTCATATGGCATACTTTTGCCCTTTGCCAACCCAAATTGACCAATGTGGAAGCCATGATCTGACGTGTACAACAAGTATGTGTTGTTTAGTTCACCAGTGTCTTCCAGCATAGTAACAAACTGTAACAAAAATTTGATTTCTGTGAGTTACTTTCTAACACATTTTTAACAACAGATTTAAACACCATACGGTACGTAAGATTTTAACCATATTAGAACAACTTCAATCAACACTGTTTTAAAATGTCAATATTTAAAGAGGTTTCAAAAGAATAGAGTCGTAAAAATGCTGTAAATCACATCAAAGTCTGGGAAGCATATTGTACATCAAACAAAGTTATATTATGCATCATCACAGTTATATCATCATGCTGTATATGATGTACTGGGTGTGGTGATGGGCTTGGAATGGGGAATGGCTCTAATGGGTTAATATCTGATGTGAAATGACAAAATCAACACTGTCTTTTTATATAAATTCCTTATTACCTTTAAATTCAAACCTAATGTACCAGTACCGACTTACATATGATGTCTCCAGACTGACAACTTTTTGACAAAGCAACTATTTAATGTTTTAATGAACCGTTCCTGCACTTTTCTTGCTTGTTACATATTTGCTAGCTGGGCAATTTATGGAGATAATAGACC
>CH002898.1:147453-162942 GCA_000149265.1 Ciona savignyi | reverse complement strand
ATTTAAATAAATTCCAATGGGCACAGGTAAAGTACACTTTACGAATAACTTAAACGAAACAAATTAAGTTAGAAATTATAATAAAGTATTAAATAGCGGTTTACTATGAGGTAGTACATCTCTCCTTAACGAGCAAAGTCACCCATTTATTGACCAACAGTACCGATTAGATGCATAAATCAATAATAAAGCAAATTATTTTTCGATGTAAGTGGCACTTAAACTTCTAGACATAATTGATAACATAGGTTGCAGACACAGACGAACTGTGTCTGGATATACTCTTCGGACGGAAGTGTTTAAAATACAAAACATGTCACTTTTATTGATTGGAATTTTCGGACTGCGAGATGTGGTGACGTATACTGTTCCTTATTTCCGGCTGACGTAATACTAAATAAACGTAAAATATTTAATGGGGATTTTGGGAAAGATTAAATGCTGTATCTACACTGTCCCACCATTTCCACACTAATGAATTTTACCGAATCATAAAATGTCAGTAAGCATTTTAATGTTTTTTTTTTATCTGTATAGATTATAGAACATTAAGACCTAATATAATGTCTAATTTACCCTGTACGCGTTCCATTCTTCGATAACCGTCTGACAATTCTGTTGCGTATATGGGAAGACTGACTACCGTGCATTTTTCAACCAAGTATTTTGTAAACCGTTTTTTTTGCTGGACGATCCAGCTGGTTTTCACAAACAAGGGTTAAACGTGCAATATCAACTTTATTTAACAAAATACCGAATCAAAAGAAACAAATTTAACTTTTCTAGGTAACTGGGCTATTGTAATGAGTTGCTTATGGTTGATATTTGATTTTTGCATGCCACAGTCCCTTTAAGAAGTTACAAAACATTCTTGCACTGCTGTAGCTTGCCCGAATTGCGATTACATTTACCAACAAAATCAATTTAAACAAGAGAAATTGCGCGTCGAGGAGTGGAGATCAAAATGGCCGAATAACTTACTGTTAACGGGACTAGTGTTTCCGTACTTTAGTTCAACGGTGTTTGTATAAAATTCTTGAACTTTAAGGCTTACATTTTGTTTTACTCGTAGCTTCCGTTTAATTTGTTTTGGTTTCTAGCGTTTTTAATACAATCACTTTTAATGCGCAATAAAGATGTCGACAATGTTTGATATACAGTATACAACCTGGCAATTAGGACATGAAAAAACTGCATTGTATGAACCCTAAACCCTGAACGTTTAATTTGTAGACGGTAAATGGACATAAATCAACTATGTCAAGGCATGGTGTTTAAAGTTTCACCTGGATAAACGGTTATAACGAGAAGCTTAATTTCAACCGCGTAACTAATATATACTGGCAAATCTTTCTTTAACAACTAGCTCATTTAACATGTATACATGTTGACCTACAAACTATACTTACGCAGTATTATCGCTTCTATTGGCTTCAGAATACAATCGTGAAATGAAATTTACATGAGTCTACTATATAAGATGCATCTACTTAACCGCCGGTATCTTGGCTAAAACCTGATATTATGGGTAACACATAGGCTACATTTAGAATCTGCCGTTCTTAAAGGCTTATCTCAAGCTAAGTATACACAAAACACAATCGAACTTTTTCTGATTTGTAGCTGACACAAATACGGAAAGCCTCGGGTTGATTCTCCTAAACCCACCACGACTTGTGGCTGTAATAACAAGTTGTAACTGGTGTTCAGGTGTTCGTGAGAGATTAGCGGATACAAATTAAACGCCATGTACAGGGTGAGCGCCTAGGTTGACCTATAGGGAAGCTAGCGACCCGTTAAACCGAAATATCAGGGTTGCTATGCAAACAAAGCGCTTTGGAGTTCGCGAAAACCCGATAGATTTTGCGGAAAGAAGAAACTGGAACTGACACCAAAAACCTAAAAAATATAAAACATTTTAACAAGTCATTTGGCTTTCCAAGTACTATTTTCCACACACTCTTGCGTTGCACTTAATTTTATGGGCTATGTTATCCAAACTTAATTTAGCCTGTAATATAGGCCTATAGTCCTTCATTTACAATTGGCCCGATTATAAAAACCAACGAAAACACAGGAAAAGGCCATTACACTAAACATAGATAAAAACTGTTTAATAACGAATCTCAACGTAGTACATTTAGTTTATATTCTATTGGGCTTGCAATAAAACGCAGAGTTCGCCAGTCAAATTGACTTAAGTGGATTTCCCATGTTGAATAGTCTACCTCCCACGTGGAGGATTTTCTAACTTTGTTGTTTATCCGAAAACGCGGTAAAAAAACTTTCTCCCATTTCAAACACATAACGCTAATTTTGCACACACATGAACGAAAACGCACAAATCTCTCGGAACAGTTTAGTTAATTGACTACACTGTCGTTAGGATTGTATTAAAGTACGTCTGCTCGATATTAATCCTTGACTTTATTAAGCTTTAATCACCATTTATATATATTATCGATACATACATCCGTTTTTATACCTATTTTCTTTGTGTTTTAAAAAATTAAATTTTAAGACTGCATTTTTTCGAATTGAAAGTTGTTGAAACTGATGTAGGCCTATATAGTCTGAATAAATTTAATAAGCCGACCCGGCGACTAAAATGCTGCGTACATGATTTGCTCAAATATATATGGTGTTGGGAGCTTAGGAGGTTACTAAAGGTCAACCAAGCCCGCCACGCCCTGTTTACCTGAATACACCGTTGCTTTGCCAAACCCAAAAATTTGAACTGATTTGTAGAATTTCAAATTAAAGAAGAAATTGTATATTTCTAGCGAAACTGTGTTCGTATATAATCGCAGCCATTCAGCAATCTTTAAAAACTCATTCACTATGCAATGTAGCCTAATCGTATTAAAACCGGCGTAGTTCTTATGTGTTGGCCCGGCTTATTATCTTCTACTTTAATTTATTTTGCAGGACGATCCAGAGTTTTACACGAATGATCAGATTTATTTACAAGCCCAGAAGAGTGACTAATAATTGACGTTATTATCTGGTTAGCTACAATCGCCTCATTACTAAGACATTTTTTCATATTGACGTTTTTTATGCAAATTAGATTTATTAAAAAGTGTATTTTACAGATCAACACAATCCCGGAAATGACATTAGCCCCCATGGGACCTTGCGGTTTTTACTTTGAATTTTCTAGTGTTTGAATTCCCTTGGTTCTGTGTGTGCGGGCTGTATGGCTCGTTATTTCATTGGAACCTATAATATTGACATTGCTTATCTGCTGGATAAATATTGGCGCAGAAACTTCGTGGTAAAAGTCACACTTTTGTCACAGCAATATTGACAAAATTCTCTCATATCACCTACCATGACCAAACAATTGTCAGCTTGCCAGCTAGACGAAATCTTATTAAAAACCCGCACTGTGATAACATTGAAAAATATTTTAGATTTGCTCTTTAACAAAAGTTAATCAAAATACCCCCCAAAAAATAATACGAATCAGCATAAAAACACATTGAACAAAATAGTTTTCTGTTTACATAACATTTAATCATATTTTAAATATAAAACAATAATTGATATATCAATTGTGTACGAGCGGTTTTCTGCTGCACTAATTTTAACAACTCTTACAAAAACGTTTTAAAATTGTACCGAAGATAGTAACAGATATTTAGCCGAAAATATTAACGTCATAGAAATTTTATATATTAGCAAATTATTCTCACGAAAATCTTCCTCCAAGTCAAGTTTCAACAACACCTTAATTTCCCACCAGATAGATCTAATAAACAAGTCTGGTTTCCTTTCCAACGAAGCGCGTTACGTAAATCCGCCATGGCGGTTTGCCGCGTTCTACAAAACGTTCTGCCGGCTTCACCACATTTCAGATGGGAAACGTAGAATTTTCTGGAATAATTAAATTAAAGAAAACACAAATATACGAAACTTTGTCTTTTCTGTGTGATTTTTTTATTACCCTTACAAAATGAAACCCCAAGATATTAAAAGCATTTAAGACATAAAATTAATATATCCTACACTGGAAAAATCTGCCATATCTTGCCAAGCAACTGGTTTTTGCTGCATATATTTATTAGTCCCGCACAACAGGCTACATGGACGCATTTACTACGTATCACACAGGCTCGCACTTCTGTATGCACAATAAAGTAAGGAGTTTACAGCAGCATTGCGATAAGATATTACAAACCAACATGCACGGGCTAAGATGCCTATCGTAGTTTGTATATAATCTTAACTTTACGTTGGTCGGTTTCCATACATAGAGTGGTGTTAGCATAGAGAAGGATAATTTCGTTTTCGTAATCATGGTATGTATAATTAGACGAGTGATTGACATCATTTCGTGACGTCACCAATCAATAAAACACGCAGCATGCCATTTTGTGCATGTACTACAGCACATATAGACTTCGTTAGTCAACTGAATTCTCCCATCGTACAGATACAAAGAATATCATCGATCTAGTTTGTCAAGTGACAGGTGCAACAAAAACTAGATTAAGGGATACTACACTCTGTTTAATGTAACCAGATCCGATCCACCTGTTCCCACTTACCATGGTTGTATGACTAAGGTGCACCTGCATATAAGCAGCCACCACGTAAAATCAATGGGGTCGAAATCAATGTTTTATAATCTATATAAAAGTAGAATTTACAAGTAGCAGTCCAACTATGTCTACGTAGCATTTGACGATTGGTGTTTATAGCCCCAATGAGAATCTGTCTTCGGCTACATTCGTGCTTACGTTCCATCTGTGTTCTCATTTTGCAAACATGAAAGAAATGAGGCATTGTACAGTGGAAAATTGGGATGGATATTTGGCTTATGTTACAATAGATCACTTAAAAAAGCTGGCAGTGTTTCAATACAACTAATCCGAAAAGTCGTCACGCATGAAAGGACACCGACAGTTAAGCAGATTGTACGGATCTCGGCAATACGAATAGTTCAAATACGAACGAACATTTCTCAAATTAAACTATACGGTGTTTTTGTGCACAACTTAAGGTCCCCCTATATCGATGCATCTTTTTTCGTGAATTATTTATCTTTATTTTTATCGGCTGAGACAACGAACAACTTGGGAAACGTGAATTTAATTTCGCCCCCATTTTTTAAGAATTCGCAGAAAACCACATTTAACTCAATAATTTTCGAAGATAAAACGATTCAAGCGATTTAATATCCGTTTAAGGGTTCAAGTTACCGAAGTCCGTGTTAAGTAAGACTAGGCTACTACAGTCCGATCTTCAGTGAAAACTGACACAATAGTGCGTTTGTTTCCATTAAATAGAGCCGAAGTACAAACGGAACATGAAACCGCTAATCTGCAAAACTCAGCAAAACTAGATTTACGAAGTTAGGGTCAAATGTCAACCGCGGGAATTCGTATGATGGTAACTTGGGACAGGAAATAGGTTTCTGCTTGATTAGATCGACGTGATTTCCAATTGTAATTAGTTTATACTAAGCTAATTAAACGTCCGATTTTATGGTTTGTAAATGAATTTTTATAATTAAAGTTTTCCGATAATTACTAAAAACAACAGCATATGCGTCGACTGCTTTAATACATTTACATGCCGTACGAAGCACTCACTAGTACAAAGCTTATTTTGTAGTTAATAAAGGTAATTATTTTTTCGATTCTCACAATTGAAAAAAAACTCAAAAACATTATTTATCACACTTACATCAAAAATGTTTACAGTTGTTTGCGAATATACGCCATTTTAAAGAACACTTCGAATTAGGCAAGAAACGTGCTAACTGCAAAAAGGACTAAACAACAGAATTTAATATATGGCAAGTATGACAATTGAAGATATACTGCATATTGATTTAGAGCAAAGTAATCTTGAGTGTGTAATAGTTTAACACGAACTCGATGATACATTTATGACAATATCAAACTAATATTTCTTTGACTGTATGCAGACCAGCCTTACTTCAACAAACTTGTTTCTATACGACCGTAGGCCGCTCTCAGTCATATTTCCATTTAAAAAAACTACTCGGCATATGCTATTCAATAGAAAATGAAGCCTATTTCAGACCAATTCAAAATCAAAAGATAAAGAGATTGTATTAAAAATTGATTACTCCTAAAAGCTATCTGGTGCTACTCTAACTTATCTCAAATTGCCGGGTGCATCAAATATTGATTCCTTAGTCACCCTGTAAAGCTATCAAATTTATTTCTCTAGATTTCAAATCGCTGGTCGCGAGTCGCGACAACGAAAATACGAGAGTGAATGGTTGCTTGAGTTATAATCAGACCGAAGATCTCTTCGTCGCATTTCTCTTGCAGAACTCGTTTTTACTTCGAATTGAAAATTCGCTCTCGGTTTCATGGTTAAATGTCAAGTCGTAAGATTTGCGGCGGCGACTCGCCGTATTCCGCTCCTTTTGTTATTATATCCAATTGTGGGTATAGACTTCTTTAGTGTGACATAAGAAAACAATTAATTGAAATAAGAATCGATATTTTACAATTTCGACGGAGGTAAATTGTGGTCGACGCATTTTGATAGATGGCCTTTCCGTAAATAAAACCGGAACCAACGTAACTGATGACGTCAATCGCGAATTAGACAGTCAAGGGTGAGATAAGTACTTTCTGGGGAGGGATGGTCGATTTTACTTTGAACCACCCAGCGGGATGTGCACTTGACAGAACAAATCGTTTGTTGAAAGAACCTTCAGACAATGAGCTTCGAACGCTTTCTATTATTACGTCATTTGTTATCGTATCCATTTTTGTTCCAGTGACGCCAGTGATATTTTCTGTAGTAACCACAGTGTTTCCGCATTATTTGGATATTTGGAGGATTATACAGTGTGCTATTTTATATTGGTTACTTAATATGACCACAACCTGTGGCCATCACAAACATACTGCATGTACCTGGTATATAATTAAAGAGCGATAAGAAAGCATAACCTTTATGTCAGCCTTCTAATTACAGACATTACGTTCATGGTACAAATATCCAGTTGATCCAAGGTAAAAGCAACTGGGTTGAGTTTAGTGATTTCGAGATTTGAATTCTAGGACTAGGTTTAGGAAAATTTAACACAAAAATGCGGTCTCTCGGTCACCACTCAATCACTTATACTGGTTAATTGAACCTTGACAAATACAAGTAAAAGTGTTTATTCCACCATGCTATAAATGCAACTAAAATAGTCGAGCCCAAATTGAGGTTAAAAAATAAAACTTGTTCACTTTATGTTCACCAAGCGGGAAAGAAATAGAATCAGCCACGCAGTGGCGCTATGGCGGCAAAGTAAAGTACTTTGTTCTGTCGGTTAAATTTGTACTTGGTACGTATATGAAGTAACAGCGACCGTTGTGACGTAATAAATATGGCAGACGAACTCATTGCGATAAAGAAATACTGCCATCTAGAGGGAAGATATTTGTTCTATCATGAGCGAAAGGTGGCGCTAAAGAACACTGCAAAATAATATAAGTGCGACGGTTGTTCGTTATACATTTGTGCTAGCAGCAAAGTAACTTTGTTCATCGGTTTGCACCGCGATGTTCGAGCTGTTTTTACGGCGCGACTTTGACCATGATGACGTAATTGGCGGTGACGTCAAATAATCAGTGTCGGAATCGGAAACAGCATAGTTCTTATGACGCGGACTGAAGTATGGAGGGGGAAGTACCTCAGCTTGCTGATGACGTATATCAAGTCGGTCAGTGTATGACGTCATACCTATGGCCTTAGCGTGCCGATCAGGTGGATGGGGTAGGGCGGGTGAGTGGTTGGGTGATACACCCATTATGTCCACCCATTCAGTGGAGTTATACCGAGTGACTTTCATTTCGGGGGTTGGAACATTAAATCTGTTGCCACTCGGCATGGCAGCTACTGCATGCCGGCTGTATACATTGACGCGTGATGGCATGTGATTCTTGTAAACATGCATGGGAACTGGTTGTGATTCCAGATCAGGGTAGTTGATTGAGGGTGGGAGCCAGGAGTTGGAGTCTAACCCAGACTCTTGCCACCTTCCCCTACTCGGATCATTTTGGATGTTTGGGGAAAGCACCTTAGTGAGGAGACTTGAGCTGGGAGGGCGAGGGAGCTGGGTTCGGATCCCGGCGTCTTCAATTGCTCGACGAAACGCTGAGTTGGGTTCGGCAACTGAGTGCACGGATTTGGACAGGTGGCTCGGATGAGGCTGTGTTCTACCCAATTCTTCATCCATCTCCAACGACTTCGAGCGGCTTATTTGATTTCTTCTACTCCTGGGTTCTGCGGAGAGGGGTTGGTACGAAGGGGTGTTTTTGGGGATTCTCCCACCAGGCATGGGGCTAGGACCCCTACTCAACCCAGCGGCTAACTCACGGAGGTTCTCCAAAGACTCCTGGAGATTAAATATGAAGCATGGTGATATTAAGGCATATTACTGTACATCAGATTATATTTCACTGTTCTAACCGAAACAGCCCATTTTAATGTAGTATGTAGATATTCAATTTTGCACACAGTTCAAAATAGTCGACCCAACTGTAAGCGCGAGGTATACTGACAATTTAGACTATGTGTTTGTCAAACATATTGAGAATATGCAATCCTGTCTATATTTTGTATTTTTTTTAAATTAGTTTCATTTTTAATTGAAAAAGAATGGTTAATGTTGTTGAGTTAAACTGGTTTTAAAAAATGAAAGGTGGATTTAGACAGGACGGCTTTTAACGATTTTTTTCAGACTCCTATTTGAGAGTGTAGCTCAGTGTGTCAACCACACCATTATACTGGCATCAGTTGATTTCATTACCTCTAATAAGCACCCCTGGCAAACATCGAGTTGACACCAATGAAAAAGATCGTTTCAATAATCAGGGATAACAAATCAACTTTTATCTTACCTCCATTTTTGCCTCGTACACACTCCCCGTGTCCTCACTTATTTCCGCTAACTCTGGTGGTTTTCTTATTACATCACCCCCTGTTAACCCATGCACGTTGTCATAAACACTGAAGGGCCGGGAGGAAATACCCCCGGGAGGCCCCGAACCCCCACTAGACTCAGGGAATTCCCCCAACTCAAATAAAGACCGGTCGTTGTTGTCCTGTCGACGGTGCGAAAATGTGAAAGTGCTGCGAGGGTCAGTGCGAGTGGATTAGTAACAAATTAAAGAGAATTAGAATTGCAAATTAACCGCTAATCATAATGATTCTAGATATTTCAGCAGCATGCAATAAGCTAATAGGGTAGTGTGTTAGGCATAACATACTGTGTAATATGTTACAAGCCATATGTTACAATGTTTAAAACTTGATCATGTGCAACACGAAAACAAATATTAATCTAATTATCTTTTCTTTGAAGTCTTTTTATCAACCAATACAATAAAATGCTTTAACTATAGCTTTAAAACTACTTGTCTACCACAAATAAATTAAGCATTATTATTGAAGCAAGAAGTTAGCATGGTGATCGGTTAATTGAACCACTTTCAAGCAAGGAGTGATCCACAACAATTCTGACATTGAAATTGCTCATATGTGGCACACAGGAATTATTCTTTATTTTTATCTCTACTGCTATTAATCTAGTATTGCAAAATCATTAAATCATGGTGCATTTACCTCATGTTTTACTTGATAAGAATGGCTGTTATTTTAACAACGGTCAAATTAATAACGGGAATTGTTGTAATGGCTCACCTTGTCTGGTGATATTTGCATAGAGCGATTTCTTAAATGTTCGGCGCTTTTCGATTGTTTATAATCGGTAGGATTGGGGTGTGTAGGAGAGGTCGTGGCAGATACCACGCCGTTTGATTTACGCGGGGTCACCCATTTTGGGTTGTTGCCAAAAAAATGATGATTTTCCGCTGGGATTTTTGTTGGACTTGGTGTTTTACCCGGGCTAGGAGCTTTCCATACAATCCGTACTTTCCCGCTGTCGGAGTTACTTGGGGAGGCAGACTGCTCATTGGGCAGCTGGAGTTGTCCATTTGTGCGCTTGCTCGAATTGTTCTTATGATGGTTAATGGTGGAGGTTGTAACCTTTGTCAACCTGCTAGTTGCCACATCATCAGATGACAACGGAGTGTCACTTAAATGTAAGGACTCCGGAGCGCTGCTTACAACCTCAATTGGTTTCTCAAGTTTAACATTTTTATCTCGCTTTGATGCTTTTCTATGCTCAGTGGTAGAAGAGCTGCTATCCCTGGCTGACTTCACAGTATGCTGCTCGTGTTTGTCAGCTTCTTTATTTTTCTTAGTATCAACAGTATTGGTGGAAGGGCTTGGGGTAACCCCATTTGAAGAACCTTCCTTCGGTTTCTTTGCTTTTCTTTTACTTCCACGAAATGATTTTTTCTTTTTATCTGCAAATAATTGTTTTTAAAATTTGGCAATTGGATATCTGTAGTGTGGTTAAAATATAGTTTATATTACCAACAGTATTACAAATGGAAATATGGTCACAAATCATACCATGACAAAGCTTTAACTGTAATTTTATAATATAAAATTGGAAATGTAACAATGCAAGTTTAAAATGTATAAACTGCTACTTGTGATGTGTACATTATGACGTGTGTGTTTCTATGGACACACACAATGAACTACTTTCTCTACAACCCCTATTGTTCACATATGTATTTTTCTATGATCAATTATATTAAGCACTGTCATTTTCCACCAGTGAACTATAAAGCCATTTTTATCATATTTTTAATATGATTGGCAATCTGCTTCATATTAAGAAATCATATAAATGATATTTACGATTAAGTGATAAAAGCAATAGGATAGCATAATCAGGTTTATCCCCTGGACTGAGAAAATGCAGTAGGAAATCTATAATATTTATCAGAAGTGCACATTATTGGGTTACAGTTAGGAGCACTAATATAATATTTTGTACAGGACATAAATGTTGGCTTAGAGTTTAGTATCATGCCCAATAAATCAACTAACTAACTTGCTTCTGGTTTCAATCCATCAACCTTCAGTTGATGAGCTTATCAACTGGAACTAATAAAACCAAATACACAAAGTAAATATTACCTCCTTCACTAGACTTGACAGCAACTGGTGATCTGAGGCCAGTCTCTTGGGCAAATGTTGGTTTAACTTTCAATCCAAATGGTAATTTGGGGGTTTCTTCAGGGCCAGCGGCTGGGGGGAGGTCTAATCCGCTTCGTTTCAATTCACCCATATTGATCTGCATGCCATGTTAAGAATAAAATTTCCAAAAATTCACTAAAGGCGATTTGACATAGTGTTCATACCAGGTATAATGCTAACGTTATCAACTACTTATATCATTTACTACACCTAAGCCATGGAATTCACAGTTGTAATGATCTAATAAAATTTTGGGTTGATTTGGAAAGGATGGGTTTCGTATTTATCTGTTTTTTTGCTTATTATTTGTGTTTGTCTGGTGAATATAAGTGGGTACAGCGCATTACAACTTGGAACTGAAATTTTGGGTAAAAATGAATACAAATGGATACATTAAACTGTGTTAATGTAGATAAAAAGGAGTTTGTCCTCTTAAAGTAAGCATTAAATCTGCAGGTACATTTCCATACTGTAAGCAAAACAAGCAACTTTGCTATTTCTCACTGAAATCCATGGTCATAAATCCAGGAAGTAAATACTCCCTGTTCAGGGGTAGAACAACTATAAAATTGAACTGGAAATTGCCCAATATATCCGAGTGTGCAATTCGGCAATTAATTAAATACAACGGCTTGCACAAGAATAAAGGAGCCACAAACCTTCAACTGTTCAATCACCAAATCGTCATCAAAACCAAAATTTTGCGCCAATTTTTCCTGCAGGAATCGAACTATTCCATCCATATCCATTTTCTTTAGCTCATCTGGGAATGGAATTGTTGGTTTACAGCAAAATACAACGTAATTATTACTCATGTAACTAATAAACAAGCCAATTGTCAAATGAGTTAACTGGAGTGGATGGATAGCTGGACAATCTAATATTACATTTTCAGAATTGCTGAAAATAGTGAAAATACCTCAATATTTACTTGTACAAATTATGACAACAAGTGCTTATCAACTTAATTTTATATAAAACATAGGATTTTGTACACTTTATGTCAATATACTCAGATCCATGGAAGCCACACCACAAAGTATCTGAGAAATGTTTTAACACTGCACTGGACCCGATTTTAATATTATCATTACCATATGCATTGTAGCACTTACGCTTATGAATACGTAGCGTCGTGAAAGCCATGCAGGTGAGTACCCGCTCTCCCTCGAGAATATAGATATCCCATATACGCAGCGTGAGTGGGAACGGTGTTCGATCGAGGAAACACTGGAAGAACCACTTGAGGGTGTAGAGACTTGCAAATATTTCGTTTCGATCCTAGAGGTTGGAGATTTGAATTTAGTTACGATTTCAGATTAACTGTCACTCTATTAACTTTACCCCATCAACAAAAAAGTGTTACTGAATCAAATTATTCATACAGAATGTATTTTATTTCTATGCCACCCTGCAGTAGTGTGTAAAGTGTATTGTAGAATTACATGTCGCGCTGATAAGAAAAGTATGTTGTCACAAGGACGAGTGTGTTTCAACTAAAAAAATTGCCCAGGAAATCTAATGGAGGACAAAAAAATAATTTTTGTGATATACATTTCACTTTCTGTATAACCATCGTGGATTGTTTTATATCTCATAGGGCAGGAAATTAAACTTTACAATACAACAGGTGACAATATTGTCGCTGTTAAATTAATCTTGTGTGATTCCTAAAATGACCTAACATTTTAAATAATATTTTTGCATACCGGTACTGATTTAAAATAAACATGAAATACAATAAAATATTCTATAACAATCAACATACTGTAACATTGTGATATAATCCACACATAGAGCCATATCAAAACAATAAGTAACAATCCTTAAATATCCCTAGCATATTGCCAACACCTGTAGAATTGCCAAGACTCAAGCAACATGCTCGGTCACGCTTTAACTTACCAAATGCTTCTTGAGCCTGGGAGAAAGCTTCTTAAGTATTTTATCATGGTGGTCTTGAAAGCGCATGAGCTTTGGGAATCCAGGGATGAAGAAGCCGTGCATCCGATGTTTCGTGCCGTACAACAGGGAGTGGAGCGCCCAGAATGCTTCCTGGGGGTTTGGGGAGTTGATGATGGTGGGATACTGAGTTAGCTCGATTCGCCATTATAATATGCGGAATATGTAATGCATGTATGGTACATTAAAATATAAATAAGAAGGCAAGCTCAGGTAAAACATGCATATAACACAGCTTGAAAAAGCATATATAATTACAAAAGGTAAAAAAATGGTATTATAAGTATCAGCCAAATGCAGGAAACATTTTAATTAACCGGTTTAAGTGTCAACTATTATTTTACCGACATCGGTTCAGTAAGAGACAAACAGGAAACAGATTAGAGATGATTAATTGGCAGATTGCTTGTAAGGTTTATTGCAAAACTGACATATCTATGACATGAAGTGTTAAAACAACCAATGATGTGTTGGCCACATTATTAACCGAATTACGGCGTAAAATGTACGATGTGACTTTTAGCACAGGGCACACTCACACATACTTCTATCTAAATGTGAGGTTTACCTCTTCACTCATGAACATGAGTAACAGGGCGGCGATTTGTGACATTCCTTGGCAATAGCCCACCTCTGTGTTGTACATTGAGTACGCAGATAGCACGTGGAACAATTGCTGCTGCTTTATACTGTGAGTAGTAGTTTATTACTTGGTTGATAAATATCACGTGAGAGATGAAGCAAGACATCCTATGTATCTCAAATCAAATCCTCAAAAGTATCTCAAATATCTATGTTGGACCCATGTTAATAATAAAGTGAAAGTGAAATTTCTATGATATATTTTAAACCAATATCTGGTGGTTTACAATGTGCCAAGCATTTAGTCAAAATTTCTGCATTTCGAAATACATATATACAGTATGCTAATGTATTATAGCTTTTATGGCATGCCTGTGTATTAAAAAGATTGAGATATGGGTGAATTAATTTTTTTTAATTATGAGATTGAATACAATCAAGGCTAATGATTAATGTTAAAATCTGTTCAATTTGGTTCAATATCCTGAGGTCATAATGGCCACTTAAAATAATCAATAACTTCTGATAAGCAGCAGGCAACTGTTCAAACAATATAGACTTTCGTTTTAGTTACATGTCAAAACCATAAAACCAGTGGTGCGAATTAACAAGTTTAAACTAATTTAACACAAATTAAAATCAAATTCCACCAATAAAACCTTAAAACACAAAGGACAAAATAAGAACCTTATTTAATTCTTTGTCCTGATTTGATGCATCATACACATTTACACCATCGGGAAACAATCATGTTTGTAACTACTTTTCACATCCAAAATCAAACAAAGGAATTGTGGAAGAATCACAAATCACTTAATAATAGCTGTGTAAGCATAATCTAGCAGGTTAACTCATATTCTGTCTCAACAAAACTAAATAAATAACTTCTTACCATAGGCATGTTACAAACTTATATACAGGTTAGCAGAAACAAAAAAACGGGCAAAGACAGTTTAAAAGAATTTTCTATTATTGATTCGGTAAGGTTAAATTTTACTATGAAAATATTTTATTTGTAATGTTGTAATACACCCTATTAATTTATATACAACATAACCCATTATTAATGAAATATAAACGTGCAAAACCACACTGTTAGGTAATCTATAGCAACTTTGGAAATATTAATGAACGACCAAACTCACAGCCATGGTGCAATCAATAAATAAAAAGTTTGCAAATATGCAACTACCTGTATCGATTCCGAAACATAATATGATCTCTATAAGTCCTATTAACATCCATGTCTATTTGCTTGATGTCCGGGGAGCTTTCGTGAGAACGTTGTTTCATTTCCTGCAAATACAGAAAAAACTCATCAACTCTCCTTTTTGTTTTCTCTTGGGCATCGAAGTAAAGATTCACCCATGCTTAATTAGTAAATTAACACTTCTAATGTACATAGTCCATTTTATAATTTTTTGTTTTTTAAAAGTCATTTTATTCATTTTTTATTATTAAATACCTAAAAGTCCTGGTTTGCCATATTTGGGCATTGGGTGATTATGCAAAAGAATTTATTGCGCTAGTCAATCCAGTAGCTCAAGATATAGTATGTGAATAAAGTGAATAATTTGTATTCTAATTTGTATGCCACATAAAGTATTAGTATGAGCGTAGATGTTTGATTTCTTTATATCTATAGGGAAGTAAAGTTCCAAAGTCGGCAACTCTTAGTATCCTAATTAGTTTCCAAAGTAGTTATAGCTAACCTGTGTTTTTTAATTACATTATTAGCTTAAAAGTCAAATCCATGAATGCCAAAAAAAAGTTAAAATGACTGGTTGAAAGTTTCAACTTAATTCTCTTGAGCACAATTAACATTAAGTACATCGTAAACATGTA
>CH002898.1:119197-143168 GCA_000149265.1 Ciona savignyi | reverse complement strand
CACCACATATTAGGTTTAAACCAAGGACCTTTCAAATACTGAGCTAATGCATTTACCACTGAGCTATTAATAATGTCTCAAATTTCCTAACAAGGCATTAACCATTCAATTTTCCATTCAATAACAAATCTATTGAAATTCAGTTCTGGCAAGCAAACAGCGGAAATATCTGGTAAGCTGCAGCATCTTTATTTATCATGGACTCTCAATGGCTAATAAAATTTGTTCAAAATTAAAGAGATTTCAAGTTTACTAATAATCTATAATGTTTTACTGGGCCATTCAATGCCAAGAGTTGGTTATGGATGGTTATAAATTATATTATGTATTGACACATTATGTTGTGGTCATTTTGTAAGTTGTATGTAACTTTTTATGTAAATACTGCTATTAGTGTAGTACCGGGTAGTGTACCAGAAAATATGACATGGTCCAAATTGTGCATACAGCTATATCTCCCACTGTCCGTGGTGCAATATTGATAACATGTCACACAGCACACAGCAGTAAAGGAAACACTTCTCACCATTGTGGTGAAAGAAAGGATGTAATAATGACACGCTTCAATCGGTTTTACAAGCCAAGTACAAACATGACAAGATTTATGTTTTAAAACCACTTTTTTATAACAGTTGTGTTGTTCAGTGAATTTGAATTCGATTTGGTCTCAATTTTACCAAAGTTCACTGATACAACTTAAATTCACTTTGTTGATGTTAACAGAAATTTTACAAACACATATCAAGAGAAATACATACCACAAGTAATGCATAGTAGTATTTGGGCATGTATCACATTTCTTTGTTAATACGTGCCCCAAATAATACAGTAAAAAAATAAACAATTACTACCATTGCCATAATCCCATCAATTGATAATAAATATATGTTCCTTACCCTTTACCATTCAAAAAATCATATAAGAATTAAAACGAGCTTAAATATAAACAGAATATTTATTTTGTGACAACAACTGAAGAAGCATCTCTGTTACATGTTGTGCAGATGTACACCTATATAAGAGGTTACCTGAACAAAAAAGGAGTTAAGTGGGCTATTGCTCAAAAATCTTTAAAAATCTGAATTTCTTTAATTGAACTCTTATTTGTATTCAAGAGCCATGCTAACTAATGAAAATAATATCAAGTTAAACAGTCTTGGGTTTTTCACAGCAAGAGATAGCTCTTTTTTAGCCTAGTAAAATGTTGGTTTATTTTTTTAAATGGTTGTTTACTGGCACAGAATCGTTATTACATACAGTAGAAAGAGGACTTTTATTTGTGTACATAACAGTTTGTACTTAGTTCGAAACACTGACTGTTCTATCTTACAAATTCCCATTCAATAAAAACTTGATGGAAATTAAGTCCTGACTAAATCACATCCTATATATAAAAACATGACCACATCATACACAAGGGACTTCCATTACATGTGTGTAGAAACCTTGATCAATACATGTTAAATTGCAACCCGCTATTCTTCAAATATACCATGCAGTGTTACCCTAGTGGTCTAAAAAACCTCATCTCTGTTATGTGGCATTAATGTATTCATCAAACATTTTTTAAAACATTGATCTGTGACCTTTAATCAAACTTTAGTTTAAACCATAAGCATATACTGTATGCTGGGAAGTATGATTCGATTTATGATTTAATTAGTTGCTACAGTAACCATAACAATCATGCCGGGTCTACATTATGCTGGTTGCTGTTTATGCTCAAAAATCTAACCACCCACAATAGTCTCTTATCCTACCATAAAATGAAAAAAATTATGTGTTGATCAATATATAAACACTACAGAGTATTAATCCCATTAAAACAAAAAGTATAATGTACATTGCTAGGTTAAATGTGGACATTAAGCCATAAATAATAAAGTACAAATGATGATAATGCATTTTTTTCTTATTTTACACCTTTTTAAATCCTGTGTCATTGTGTATAATGCATATGTACATTATACAATGATCTGTGTGAGGTGGTCAACATGGTCACGTCCAGAGGGGACATGGCTGGCAAATAGTTTGCCACAAATAATTTACTACTTTGTTTTTTTCATTTTCTTGGTAAAGTAGTTTTAAATGAATAGTTCATAAATAAAATACCAAAAGACCTCCGGAAACTAAGGACAAATCCTGGGTGATACAATTTGGGTGTCTACAAGACTGAGGCTGAACCAAAATAGATAACTTGCTGCAACAGGTTCGTATGAACACTAAACAATAAAAGGGGAGAATCATGAAAAGTCGACATAAGCTCTTTCTGTGTTTAAGAGTTGACTTACTAAAATATAAGAGCATGACACAAAATAAATAAAACACAGGTAGACGTTCTCCAATTATGATGTCACAAGTCATAACCCCATTATTATCAATGAGTCGTAAAGAGATTTAGCTGTTTGAAATTAAAATATCTTTAACATCAATAAATTTCTTTGTATAGCCTAAAGACTTAATTTAAGTTGAATACAATGGAAGTAGATTTGACTTGCCCAGCTAAGTAAATATGAAAGAACAACAGAAAAGATGATGAGACCGTCAAATTCGAGAAACCCCTTTAAACCATTTTAGGAAATTACTGTAAGTACTGGTGTTGGGAGAATCACTGTCTGACTAGATAATTGGTTCATATTTGATACAACACAGCTGTGAGTTGAGAAACCAACATTATAAATAACAAGATAATATTTTGTTATTAGATTAAAATCTTTATATATACATATGTGTCTGTGTGTGTGTACCAGATAATGGCGAGTAAACATAAACTCAATACTTGTTAATTTATTACAGCAACATACATATTTAATCATCAGAAAATATACCAATTGCTGTCATTGGCAAAATGCATAAAATATTCCAAGCACATATCTAGAAAATTTAATGTCCCAACATTTTTCCCTGTTAACTGGCTGCTTCAGATGTACAACACAGTATGGCATGTAATTCACATACCGGTGCTAGTCGGAACAAAAATTATCAAATGTTTTAAAGTGCTTAATAAGCCTTTTAATCAATAATCAAACAGAACTAAGAATAACTAAGTTAAAAATAATGTGGTTTGAAACATCACTGGTACTAGGAAGATTAAACTTGACTGACTAAAATTAATACTGGTATAAAAAATAAAAATTATTAAGGATTTTTCCCCCATACCAATAGGACACATCCAGTCTAATGCTCCACCAACAAGACTCTAAATGTCCTTAACAGTTAACACAGTAAATACATTTTGTAATTTCAAAAGAATGAACATAATACTTTGAATGGCATGATAAGTTAAACCACTACATCCTGGTCTATTGTTGTTGAACCTGGGATAGACTTTGTATGCATTGTGGCATTGAAGTGCTAGGGGCTAAGATGAAATCAATAGATGATAGGAGAGATTGGTACATTGTTAGAGATATGTTAGAGCCAGTAATACTCTTTAATACAGGTACAGGACTGAATTGGTACAAAATATTAAAATGTTTGACAAGAAAAGTTAGTTCTTGGTTTTAAGTTCAATATTAGTTAGGTGAGATTTTATACATCAATATATAAGTAAATAAAAGAGAAATGAAAAAATAAACAGAAAGTAAATGTTTTGACAAAAATAAAGAATCAGATTCAGATTAAGATGACCTGAATTTAGCCAAAGTTCCTTTCTGGTAGAAGCAACATAACACAATGCGAAACACTAACGGAACTGATAACGAAAAGTGGTTATAATTATCTTCAAATATCCTTTTACAACTATCAGCGAGTTAAATACAATGATCTAAACACAAGGGTGATAAACCAAACAGTAGATTTTTGTGCTTAATTAAATATGGTTCATTTGACAGATATGCCCATGTCCAATTAATAAAATGGTAACCATATAACACAATGATCTGCATAATATTATATGCTGTAAACAGTAAATCAAAAAAACCAAAGCAAAGACTTACTCATATCAGCCAAGCTTGGCCGATTGGTAACTTCTATATGATCCATGCTCACAGGTTTATCTCATTTTTCTATCCAAATATAGCAATTTAGTAACCATTTCTTTCACTTTGTCTTTATTTACATTTCTATGGCACCTTGAAGTATAGAATAATATGAAACAAAACAAGCAATAATACACTTTGACAGGAATTAATAATTTCATTGTCTAAATATTTTTGTATTTTAAAAATTGTGCAACATTAACCCTTTAAACAAGCAAGGAAAGCAGTCAATTAAAAAAAAATTGTCAGACCTTTGCCATAACGTCTAAGTGGTGGGAATAAACTAGATAACTTTTAGTTTTTTTTGGTGTCTTCGTGTTTTGCTGTAGTATCTTGTCACAGTTTTTTATTTATTTTTTTGTTAATTGTTAGATTTTTAGTTAACGCCATATTTGTTTTGGTATATATATATATATATGACATGTATTTTCAAATTGTTGGTGGTAAACGATGCAGCGAAAGAAACAAAAATAAAAATTGTATTGTATTGTATAAACTACCTATGCTAATAATTTCTATGTAAATACCTACATCTAGAATATTATTTAGTTAAATTAATCAAAAAAAATCTATGAGGTTCTAACTATAATTCTGGCAATAAACCAACGGTGCTTTTCATTCCCTAAAATGGAGATGTTCCCTCTAAACCAAGATATTCCCACAAGTCAATCCTCAAACATTTATAACCCTTTACACCTACCACTACTATTTAAATCCTCTCATTCCAACTCTGTTGGTCTTAATTCTGTATGGGTTCACGTTACCACAAGTTATCAGTATTTCCAATTCTAGACCTATAGGATTGCTTGAAGGGTCGGGTTCCTAGTGCTCGATCCAAGTGATTCTATTATAATAAGAGGCACCCCATGCTATAGCCAGCAGCCAGTAAGGAAAGTACGTCAGCTGCACACTCGAGTTTTTTTCCCTGCGTCTTTGCACACTCGTAAACCTACCTCTGGACCTCGGGTAATTTACTGTAAACCTACCTTTGAACCTCGGGTTATTTACTGTCAGTCTATTTTTTGTTATGTAGGCGACCCTATGTTACGTAGATAGATATATTAGCTGACGGACACGATAGATTTAGGATAGAATAATATGTTTGTTTAAGATTTTGGTAAAACAGTAATTGACGTACTTTCCATACGGGGCCAGCAGTGCGATTTGGTACAAAGTTTCTATTGGTAGTCTCATTTAGTTTCTTTCGGTCTAGTTCAGTAGTCCTACCACTAACCCACGCTGTGTTTCCACCTTTCTGTAATGGTCAATACTAAATAAAGTAAAAGTGGAATGAAGGAAACTACTCACTAAAACTATGTAAATTAATTCTAACCCTGCACTAAAAACACCAATATCAACCCTGGAACCAACCCAAACCCCGGCCCTATTACTAACCCTAATCTTCATTTTAGTGTGCAGTTTTCTTTCTTCTCTATTTCCTACTTTCTCTCCTTTTAGTTCCCCCCATTTGGTCATGAACTCATGAAGTAAACAATACATAGTTTGAATTGAATGTTTGGTGGAGAAATGCTCGGTGTTATCTAAGAGTAAAGTGTGTGACCGCGAGTGGCCCTTCTCCTTATCCTTTTTAGTCTTTAAATTTGAAATTAAATGCCTTTAATTAGTTAATCAAATATTTTGTAAGTTCAAATGCTGACACAAAATGAACACTTCAAAAATTACGTACTTAACAGTTAACACAGATACTCACCATAGATACCTTTTTTCACCATAGATAAAAAAATAACAATGGTTAAAAGTGGCTTTGTAACAGAAGAGCCCCCTTTAATATTGTCTTGTTAAACAGTATATTTTCGTTTTTTTCAATTTAAGTTTCTTAGTTTTTACTTTTAATAAAAAAGCAGTTATGTAAGGAGTTGGCCTCCATAACGACGGAACCGGGGATCCAGTGCTTTGAAGAATGCAACGTTTGACGTTTTTGCGGTAAGTTAACTGCAACGTTCGAGGTTAGTCGAGGGTAGATTTGCCCTCTGTGTGGCTCGAATATATATTGACTCCGATATCCGACTTCCAAAGATCGAGTCCACGCTGGTTGAACGTTGGTTAGTTTATTGTCAAACGTTGTTAATATGAACACACGAATAAATCAATGCACTTTACTCGGGAATCGATTCGCGGGACCGACTGGCGTCGGAATAACTGCGCGATGCGTTTAATAGACAGTTCGTTTTCCTTTGCGGCTTGTCAACTCGTTCTTTGTTTATTCCGGCAGAAGCGACTTTTGTCTTGTTCCTTCTGTCAACTATGCCACAAAGTCTCAATAACCTAGCGCTTAACGCGCCAGGTGGCAGTCACCCTCGGTCTCAGCCTCGTTCCCTCTCCCTCTGTCAGTCAGTCTGGTGACGTTCAAACATCCGTATTTATCTGGTGCTCCAATTCCTAAGAGAAAAACTGCATGATGCCCGTTTTTGGTCTTATTCATGTAATCTTTTCTCTCCAAAACCACTTATAGATTCTCTGCTTCTCACTCTTGCGACAACATCTCGTGTGATTGTTCGCCCAAAATAGACCCATTAGCTGGTCTTTCCCACGGGAACCCCATCAAAATCCAGCAAACTCCGAGCAATAACTGACGTCATAATGATTTCCAGAGATCAAACAACACTGACCGGCAATAGCTGGCGCCATAATGACCTCGATCACCTTCCGCACACGATCAAACAACACCGACCCTTAATTGACGTCATAATGTTTTTCAGGTCAGCCTTTGCACGCGATCAATGACCAATAACTGGCGCATATAGTTTTAAGTGGATGACGTCCATCTTATCGCGGATGTTTGAATTGAAGTGAAAACAAGGCGAACCGCTGCAAAGAACACCTGCATTCACAGCAAAGAGCAATGACTCAGCTTTGCAATTTGATGGTAGGCCTACTTGCGAATAACGTGGTCATCTGCTGTGTGCATGAACGTGGCAATTGTCCGACGTGTAGCAAATTCGCGGCTTGTGTATTAGGCCTATTTGTTGCTTATTATATTAAGCTTTGTTAAATTGTTTTAGTAAGTCATAATTGCATGCAGCTGCGTGCGTCTGTTCTAAAAACCCGTTTGTACCTCACTTCCTGTGCGTGTCAACGGGATATAATCCCCATGCCATATGTATTGCAAGCTGATGTTTCGTGTATAAAGTTTTTGCATGAATTATTATCGAAAACGCGTTTTGGAATAAAGACCGAAAATAAATCGCCTGCTCGGGCGCGGCTCCGAGCATGTTCAGGCAACCAGTTTAATTGTATGTGTTTTACTGTATCAGCTTATAAGATACAATTCAGAAACCTTCCGAGACGGAGTCAATTCGGAGTCTAATTAGCTGGAGAGATCAGGTCAGGTTCAGTGCTATAACTATAAGCACGCAAAACAACCACAAAAGAACCTGATTCTCCACAGTAGTGAATCTCCAATACGTGTTTGAACACGCAGGTCTATTTACGAAAAAATGTGTTGGCGAAACAATCAATTCAATTTTCCGATGCCAACAGAAAGACCACGAGTAAGGATTTGTTGGTTTCATAAACATTTTGGTAACCGAGCACGAAAATGCAACCCAGGCTGCAATTGGTCTGCAATCTACAGAAAAACAGCAAGAACAAAACCAAAAACAACACTACAAATGTCAAGCCCGAGATATTTCCATGCGAAGTCCAGTTTATTTTTTGTTGAAGACGTCGCAAATAACTTAAAGTTTATGGTGGACCCAAGAACATCAGTTTCTCTTTTACCCAATTTAGAAGACACACGTTCTATTTTTTACAAACATTCCGGAAAACTACGACTAAACGAAACGAACTGCTCATCAACTGGAAACAAGGAACTAGACGTTTCCTTACAAGGTGTGGGATCTTTCAAATGGAGCTTTCAGATCGCAAACGTTCGCCATCCCGTGATTGGTCTGGACTTTATAAAGCGTTTCAATCTCATTGTGGATGGGCGAAGTGGCCGTCTACGTCGTCGTCCGGAAGAAACGAATATCGCGCCACCCGACATAAAGTACAAAGAAGATACGGTGGAACGAAGGGAAGTGATGAAAACGCCAGAAATCATGGGTCTAATAAAGAAACCATCATTCGCGAGCAGAACAATCGAAGAGGAAAACAATATTTTCGACATTTTGGTCGAGTCGGAAAAGACTTTTCTTCACGACACGCGTCGCTAACCTGAGCGATCACCTGGGCTCACGTACTTACAAGTTTGTCGTTTTCGTGGTGGCCGTTTCGTCTATGAGACGGATCTTTGACTGTCACCGAGTTGTTCAGCATTTTGCTCAAGGATTGGTGAGAAATGTGAATAGGGTATACGATCACGACTAAAGCATTATTGATTATTACACGAGTATTGAATATCGTCTAGAGTGGCCTATTTTATATGAGTTTTTTGTGTCTACTGGGTATGTTATTGCGTGTCGAGGATGCTCCACGCCGACTATTTTTTATACGAATATGTTTTTTGTCTATTGTCTATAGCGTGATTTGCGTCTGAATAATGCTTTGGTTTGATTTTTTGCCCTCTGCATGGACCGCCAATGCTTTGGCTTAGCGAATAACCTGATAGTTATTTTATAGGCCCTATACAAAAAACCTTGTTCAGTTTATTTTACAGATGTCATCCACATTTCGCCATCGATGAAACCCAACCTATTCGATTTATTGAAAAATGATTTTCGCGCCACCGTTTGAAAGCCGCGAATTCCTACAATAATTTATATGGATCCCATAGCGGATTAATAGTTTTCAAAATTTAAAATTTGGGGGGAAAGGAAGCTATGTAGCAAATTCGCGGCTTGTGTATTAGGCCTATTTGTTGCTTATTATATTAAGCTTTGTTAAATTGTTTTAGTAAGTCATAATTGCATGCAGCTGCGTGCGTCTGTTCTAAAAACCCGTTTGTACCTCACTTCCTGTGCGTGTCAACGGGATATAATCCCCATGCCATATGTATTGCAAGCTGATGTTTCGTGTATAAAGTTTTTGCATGAATTATTATCGAAAACGCGTTTTGGAATAAAGACCGAAAATAAATCGCCTGCTCGGGCGCGGCTCCGAGCATGTTCAGGCAACCAGTTTAATTGTATGTGTTTTACTGTATCAGCTTATAAGATACAATTCAGAAACCTTCCGAGACGGAGTCAATTCGGAGTCTAATTAGTTGGAGAATTCAGGTCAGGTTCAGTGCTATACCTATAAGCACGCAAAACAGCCACAAAAGAACTTGTTTCTCCACAGACGGTTAGTCTGGCGGTTTAGTGCGACGCCTTTCAACCAAAAGGTTGCAGGTTCGAAAATAGTCGCTAGCTAGTTGGATTGTGTCCTTGGCAAGGGACTTTACGGATGTAACATCTGTAAATCTGTTTTGACTTAAAATTAATGTTTTTTGAAACGTCTATGTTCATTATTGTGACGTCATTTTAGTAATAATTATTATGCTTTATATTCCTGCAACCTCGTGGTTTTCCTTCTTTTTTGTACTGATTCCTCTACCGACACATTATACTGAAACAATTTTACTGAATTTGAATAGACCTATATATACGGAAAAAACAGTTGGTAAGCAAATTGATTATTAATATTTGTCGTTTATTTATGTTAAATTGTATAATAGAAAACCGCTGATCGCTGAACGCTGAACGCTGAACGCTGAACACTCATCAGTAAATAAACTACCATCAACCAAGTGAGATCAAGTGTGCGGGCCAGCGCGTTAACACTGTTTTTCATGTAAAGGACTCGGGTGTTTAATTAAGTATAGGTCGCACCAAATAGAGGCCTTACATAAGTTTTCAACTGATCCATATACAGACAAAGTGGATCGAGTGGTCTGTCTGCGTTGCTGAGGAGAAATGCCGGGACGCTGGCTTCCTAGACCTCGTTGCGTTTGTCGCAAGACAATCGAAGATTTATAATTCTCTGTATGGAGAAAGCTTGTACAGTCGTGAGCCAGGACGATACCGGAAAGCAGCCGCCTTCAATACCCTACACGAGATTACAGAACAATTACCGACTATGTGCGATTTATGCGACAAGAAGCATGCGCTACCGCAGTGCTTTAAATTCAAGAAAATGAACGGACGCGAACGACGCGAGTTGGCATCTGTCAAGGGATTGTGTTTTCGGTGCCTGCAAAGAGGTCACCGTGTGGCAGAATGTCCTTCAGCAGAATGCTGTGGGGAATGTAAAAGTACGTATCACCGCTCGCTTTTGCACTACAGATTTACTAAAGTTCCCAAACCCGACAAAACTGATGATCAAGCGAAAGCAGCGACGTCATGCTCTTCCATACTTTTTGAAAGTCCCCAGTCTTATCATACAGAAGAGTACAAAGCGAAGGGCGTATACATGTGCGTGGTACCAGTGAACGTCCGATACAAGAACCGCGAGGTGCGGACTTACGCCTTTCTCGATTCCGGATCTTCGGCCACGTTATGTAACAGTACTCTAACGAGCGCTCTTGGCATTACAGGAACTCCCAAACAGATATCCCTGACCACCCTCTGTGCTGAATCGACGTACAACGGTATCACTACTGACCTAACCGTTTGTTCATTAGACGGTGAAACTGAAGTTGAAATACAGAATGTAGTGTCAGTGGACCATATTCCAGTACGACCAAACATTCTTCCACGAAGGAATGTGTTAGATAAAATGAATCACCTGAAAGGTATAGAATTTCCACAAGTTGATGGTGGCACCGTTACCCTTCTCATCGAAATAGATGTACCAGAAGCGTTGTGGGTACAGAAAGTCCTCAAAGGAAAAAGAGATGAACCTGTTGCGTGGAAAACGCCCTTCGGTTGGTCTTTGATGGGCCCCTCCCTATCGCCGTGTTCATCGACCACTATACAGAACAATTTAACGACGACGTCTGACGCTTTATCACGTCAGATTAATCGCCTATGGAACACTGACTTTGGCGATTCGACGGCCGTCCTCGCGTCGCCAACGTCAAGAGAAGATCGTATTGCCCATGAATTAATGAAAAAGTCAGTCTCTGTGGTAAATGGCCATTTCCAATTACCACTGCCGAAAAAACCTTGTGCTCGTGAGTTACCTGACAATCGCGTGATGGCGCAAAAGCGCGCTGATGGTCTCAAGAGACGTTTACTGAAAAACGACGAACTACACGTGAAATATACTGATGCTGTACAGTCATACATTGAAAAGGGGTATGCGCGGGAAGTACCCGCTACTGAAATTCACGCTTCTAGAAAACGGTGGTTTATTCCCCACCACCCTGTCGTACATCCACGCAAGCCCGGTAAAGTGCGTGGTGGGTGTTTTGATTGCGCGGCGAAACATAATGGCCTTTCGCTAAACGATGTACTGATGCAAGGACCAGATTTAACGAACAGTCTCATAGGTGTGCTGACTCGCTTTCGTCAGAACCAAAATCGCCCTAGTGGCCGACGTGGAAGGAATGTTCCACCAAGTTAGAGTCGATCCAAGGGATACTGATATGCTGAGCTTTCTTTGGTGGAAAGGTGGCAATTTACAAGATAACCCGCACTGTGTACCAGATGCTGGTCCATTTGTTTGGTGCGACGTCGTCACCCTAGCTGCGCGGCATTCTGTTTAAAGGAATGCGCCCGTGTGTACGGAGACGATTACGACGATTTGGCTGCGAATGTGGTCAAGAATAACTTTTACGTCGACGACTGCTTAGTGTCTGTCGAGAACATAGATAAAGCTACCAAGCTTGTAACTGATCTGCGAGAGCTGCTTGCTCGTGCAGGATTCCACCTAACGAAATGGTTGTCTAACAATGCGGAAGTACTGAAAACGATTTCTGAAAAGGAAAGAGCGAAGAACGCGTCTTCTCTTAATATCGATGCTTGCTTGGACGAGCGCGTCCTTGGTGTGCAATGGAGAGTCCAATCGGATGAATTTTCATTTACTGTTACACCACAGAAGAAGCCGGTAACCAGAAGAGGAATTTTGTCGGTCGTTAGCTCGATATACGACCCCCTGGGGTTTCGCGGCCCCCGTCCTGATTAAAGGAAGGCTGTTGTGGCAGAGACTGTGTAAACGAGGATTAAACTGGGATGAAAAGGTCTCCCAAGAAGAGGAAAATGAGTGGATCAACTGGCTGGAAGATTTACCTTGACTTGAACAAGTTAGAGTCCAACGCTGCTTTAAACCACCGTCACTGGGAAAAGTTATTCATACTGAACTTCATCACTTTGCAGATGCATCTACCGTGGCTTATGGCGCAGTGTCTTATCTGCGTTTTATTGATATTAAAGGAAATATACATTGCTCGTTTCTCATCGGAAAAGCCAGAGTAGCTCCGATGAGCACCATGTCTATTCCACGACTTGAATTAACGGCAGCCGTTCTGGCTGTCCGCCATGACCAATTAGCCAGAAGAGAATTAAACTTGACGAGCTGCCAATCAACCTTTTGGACAGATTCCACCGCGGTATTACAGACAATATACAATTGTAAGAAACGATTTCCTACGTTTGTTGCCAACCGAATCGCCGAAATCGAGCGCTATGCAGATATTAATCGTTGGAAATTCGTCCCTACTGAACTGAATCCCGCCGATGACGCAACTCGCGGACTTACCACTAAACTACTGACACAATCCGGACGATGGATAAATGGACCCGACTTTCTATGGCAAGCGGAGAGCAAATGGCCTGTATGTCCAGTGTCGCTTCCAAAGGTCCCTGATGAATTTTTACCCCTAAAAAGACAGAACGCCAATGTGAACTTACTGACTACAGATGAAATGGTTACTGAATTTAGTACTAATCGCTTGATTAACCACTTTTCGTCGTGGTATCGATTAAAAAAGGCAGCAGCTTGGCTGTCTAGATACAAGATGTTCCTGCTCCAAAAGATTCGCAATGTCTGCCCACCGGTAAGCCATTTGACAGCTTCGCTCAGCGTGAAAGAGCTTGAAAGTGCAGAAATTGAACTAATAAAGTATGAACAGCGCAAACATTTCGGATCAACGATCTCTATTTTGGATTCCAAAAGGCAAATAAAGAAAGACGACTGTATTCGTGTCCTTTCTAAACTGAACCCCTTACTGAGAAATGGAGTGCTGCGCGTCGGCGGTCGTATTGATAAAGCACCGATCGAGTATGACGCAAAACACCCGATTATTCTACCATGTTATTCTCACGTAACGAACTTGATCATCGACGAATACCACCAGAGTGTGGGGCATTCTGGTTACGGACACACCCTATCTGCGCTACGTGGGAGATTTTGGATACTGAAAATTGGAGTTACTGTTCGCCGAGTCTTGACGAAATGTCTGCCGTGCAAAAGAAGAAGCGCCGTTCCTGGATGCCAGATTATGGCAGAACTGCCTTCTGGGCGCCTACAGGCTGGCGAACCTGCCTTTAGCCACGTCGGAGTTGACTACTTCGGTCCGTTCTCTGTGAAACAAAACCGGAGTGAAATTAAAAGATACGGATGTATATTCACTTGCCTTACCATCCGAGCCATACATATTGAAATGGCTAATGATCTTTCTGCTGATTCGTTTTTAAATGCCCTACGTCGATTTATAGGTCGGCGAGGTAAACCAAAAACAAATATACAGTGATAACGGGACCAATTTTTGTTGGTGCAGAGAAGATACTTCGAGTCATCCCTTGCCTTGTGGAACCGTGAACAGATTGCTGAGCATTTGCGACAGAGGGCAATAGCGTGGTCCTTCAACCCGCCTGTAGCCTCCCACATGGGCGGCGTATGGGAAAGGATGATACGATCAGTGCGTCGTTTGCTGTCATCCATGCATTCACCCAAAGGGCCTGCTTACTGACGAAGCTTTGAATACACTGTTCGTAGAAGTGGAATCGATTGTTAATTCAAGGCCGCTCGTTCCTGTCATTATCGATCCGCACAGCGATGAACCGATAACGCCGAATCACTTGCTGTTACTGCGTGATTCACCAAATGAAACTCCAGGCCTCTTCGATGAGAAAGCGTCGTACGCAAGACGAAGATGGGTCCAAGTGCAACTTATGGCCAATATATTTTGGAAACGCTGGGTGTCAGAATTTTTGCCCAACTTGATTAAACGCCAAAAGTGGTACAGCAAAAGATCAAACTTTGAAATCAACGATATAGTGCTGCTAGTGGACGAGAGCCAGCCCCGTTCGAAGTGGGTACTGGGCCGTGTAATGGACACATATGCTGATAAACACGGAGTCGTGCGTACGGTTCTGGTTAAGACGCCCAACAGTCTCGTAAAGCGGCCAATTGCTAAATTGTGTCTGATTGTTGATTCCGAAGATTCCTAAACGTTTGATACGTAGCCTTTGTATTTCGTTTATATGACACCACTTCCCCTTTATTGCGTGTGTACTGACCGCTTGACGCATTTCTACCGATATATTTCTGCGCAATTACTGATTCTGTTTGTGTACTGATTTTCTTTCCTACGTTCTTGCTGACGTATTTCACTCGCATCGCAAACTTGCCGTTATTGTTCGCTGATACTACGTGTTTTTGCCCCTTTTACCGTTTTAAAGTATGTACCTTCCGATATTTCGTTGTTGTTCACTTTACCGATGTTTTGTAATGTTTTTTTAAATATATGGGACATATATTTGTGGGGGGGTATGTAACATCTGTAAATCTGTTTTGACTTAAAATTAATGTTTTTTGAAACGTCTATGTTCATTATTGTGACGTCATTTTAGTAATAATTATTATGCTTTATATTCCTGCAACCTCGTGGTTTTCCTTCTTTTTTGTACTGATTCCTCTACCGACACATTATACTGAAACAATTTTACTGAATTTGAATAGACCTATATATACGGAAAAAACAGTTGGTAAGCAAATTGATTATTAATATTTGTCGTTTATTTATGTTAAATCCAAGTGAGATCAAGTGTGCGGGCCAGCGCGTTAACACTGTTTTTCATGTAAAGGACTCGGGTGTTTAATTAAGTATAGGTCGCACCAAATAGAGGCCTTACAACGGACATTGCCTGATCCCAGTGGATTAATTGGTTCTACCAAATTGAAGAAAAGTCTCTACCATACACATCACACTGCAATATATTCGGTAACCCTACGGTATGGCACGAGGTGATTGCCCGTGTGTTAACCCCCTTGGTTACCCCATTCACGGGGATTAACATGGATGTCCTATTCTTTAATCCTAAACCCTGGCAGATTAAACTGTCTCAATTGTGACCAAAGAGATGTTGAGCCAAATCAGTATGTGAGCATTTCCCACAACCATTATGTTAATGCACCGGTTCTTCAAGACAACAGAACATCAAACGTAATAAAACAAAGCACCGTTATATAGTTTTCTTGTCTATTATTAATTTCGGATTAATTGCCGTTTTTGTGATTGCATAGCCTATTAGTCCACTTTGTGCTCAACATGTAACCCTTGTGCCCTGCTCCCTTATACCCTTTCGTGTCTCCTTGCCCTCGGACCTCAATACCAAACCGTTGCGCAAGTCATGGCTAAACACGACTTTAAGGTTTAACACATCCATGGTTGTAAGATAAATATATAAAGAATCAAGATGACAAACATATTACTATTCCTAAACTCCTATTTGTATATGAGCTGGCTTATGACTCTTCAGCTAAAACTGAGGGAATCTCAACTTTGCCCGTGTGTTAACCCCCTTGGTTTTCCCATTTACGGGGATAAACATAAATATCCTCCTCCTCCATAGTGGGGTCAAGTTACTAAAATTATTAGTGTGTTGTGCACATTTTTTGCAATTTAAGAACAATATTTTTGCAATTTAGGGGCTGATAGATGCTACCCTGGTTATACCAAAACACTGTATATATAACAAAGATATTTAACAAAGAGAGTCTTTCTATATATGCTTCGGGATTCTTATTCGTAAAATCCGAAAAAAATAAAATCAGGCATATTTTACGCATGCTTGCTAGCTTATCTGACAGTTTCAGTAAAAAATGTTAATTTATATTTCGCTAGCCTGGGAAAATCCCCGGTTAAAACCCCAGATTATGGGTTTCGGCATTGTTATTTACCATAATTAATGGTTTCACATCTGGCTTTGTTATTTACCACATTGTTTTCGAACGGAAAAAATAGTAGTCAGCTTTAGTTGTCTACGGGATTCAGTCGAAAAGGGTTTAGTTAAAATAGGCTTAGTTGTTAAGGGGTTCAGTTGTAGGAATACAGTTGTATTGGAAGATTGCTCTGTCGGGCATATTTAGTTAAAACTTAGTCCATACGTAAATGTAGGGTCTAAGTTTAAAAGCCTGAGCCCCACGTCAAGGGAATGCCCTTTGCCCAGGTTCTCGTTTTATTTTATTTGCCAGGAACGAGAGCCAATGCAGCCTAGACAGAATCGGCCACATTGGAACCTAAACCTGGAGTTTTAAGTTAACGGGAGTTTCGCCCGTTGCCATTGTCCATTCGCAACTCATGTGCGAATTCAGCAACAATTTCGGACGACTTCTCTCCTTCGGAAACATTTGGGATTTTATTTTCCATTTCGGATGTCTCATCGAATGGAATAACTTCCGAAATACGTTTCCACCCTTTAATTGCGTTGATGAGCTGAACAAAAGGCTTGTAGTTTTTGTAGGTCATCCGCCTGCGAATGATTCAATTATGCTTTCCTGCTATCAAACTACTCCAAACTTACACTTCTCGACTTTTTGAGAAGACACGTCTTTTGTAAGCTTCATCGCTGACATTGACGCAACTTCTGTTCGCCATGACGCCTTTCAAGAAAGCTAAAAAATGAATTGGAAGCTTGGATTGAAACTACATGTTGAACTGATTTCAAACGAAAAATTCCCTAACAGATATTTAATGTTCAAATCCGACTTCCATTTCGGATCACTGGTATGCATCGAATTTTTTCCATGCCAAAACAATTAGTGTTCCTTCAGGCTTTGTTATTGTCCAAGGTTGTTTCAATTTCATCATTCATTCGCATTTAACAAAAACTTGATTTAATGAGATTCGTTTGCTCAACATACTATAATATCTCCAGTACATCGAATTAGAAATAGCTGAAAATTACGATAAAAGAACTTATGACGTTATAATCTGTTACGTCGTGCTTGCGCTTGTAAATTTGTCACATCGGGTTTGCGTTGGTAAATAAATGACTTGAACTTGACCCGATGATCTATCTTCTTCAATTAATGAGATTGGAAAGTTCATATTTAATTTAACTGTATAGCGTTCAGTCATCCTAGAACGATAAAATGTTTCTTTGTTTTTGTGTTCTTGGCGACAAGCAATTATCCACATCATACAATGCGAGATGTATTTTTAAATCTTTTCTTGATCATGGCTTTTACAACGGGTATTTTCGTCACGGCAGCCTAAAGCTTTAGGTGTCCAGTATGTTGAGATTTTGCGAGGTAGGTTTCTGGTAGAGATTGCAATGTAAAATGGAATAAACATGCTATTACGGGTATTGACATAGGCTTTATGGACAACTGTATTAAAATATTGTGTCTAGAAAATTCTACCTCCAAATCAAGTTTTAACTATTTTGTTTAATTTCCATGCATTTTACTTGACTAATGACTGTAAGATCCGCTGACCTAAACTTAACTGGTTAACTGAATAGCATAATTACCCCTTTAAAACCTTGACTTAGCTTACTATAATGGCGGCAAATTCATATTCATATCGTGAAGTCGTTTAACTGTTACTGGTTATTTATTCTTTCGTACTAAATATACTACAAAATCAATTTTAAAACTATAGTACTTCTTCTTTAAGCTGAAGATCCGAAGCTAAAGTTCTTACCAAATCAAAATAGTGTTCTTTGTTTGTGTTCACAAAATCTTTTTTTTCTCCAATAACTTTCAGAATAGTTGTTTCCACAATCCAAGAAAGATATGAGCAGTTTTTCTTTGTACTTTTGTGCACACTTTAATTCAATCAATTTAAATATCTAGTGAATCTGAAAAGATAAACAAAACAACTTTTCCTGGTCCTACCCTCTATTAAATTCAAAGTACAACAAATAACTAGTAAATTGTATAAGCTAAGCGTGACTTTAACAAGCAGGTTAGTCTAGAGCAGTGATTCCCAACCGCGGCTCCGAGAGCCGCATGCGGCTCACAGCTAACCTTCTTGCGGCTCTCATTGACCTTTGAAAATCCCCTAAAAAATATTAGAAAAATCTGATTCTAATAAAAAAAATAAAATTAGTATTCTAAAATTACCCTTGCTTAGTTTGAAGGCTGGGAAAAGAGTTTTTAATTCATAGTTAAGATTAGAGGCAAGGAAAGTTGTGAAAAGGCTGCTATTGTTACGTCACTGTATTCTTAAAGCAGTGTGTTTTCATGAGTGTTTTCATGCGGCTCCATACGTATTCTAAAATTTGAAATTTGGCCCCGACACTAAAAAAGGTTGGGAACCACTGGTCTAGAGTGACAAAAGTAAATGAACAAAACAGTGACGTATGAGAGGTTATCCTTAAACAAAAGTAAATAAAACTGATTTTCCACTAACGGGAATTTCCCTTCTACGTAATGGCAGTGGTAACAATTCCAAGATAGATCTAATTTTTAAATTTGTCTTTTGTTCCCTTGATAAATATGTATCCCATAAATATGAAACGAATTAACAGGTTGGCGACAACCATGTGCATTAGAGTAAAAAACAAGAAATAAAATCGATAAAGACTAAAACTTTTTTAATCTTTTATTGTAAAGATTAACAAGGGCAATTTGACAAAACAGAATGGTATGTCTTGCAGCAACCTACATTAGTTTAACCTTAAGGAACTTTATGTTGTGTACCATTGAAAACCACACATTCTAGACAAAAAAACGGCAAACTGACTTTAATACTCAGCTCTGTTTTTGTTATATTATTTTTTGTCGTCAAAGTGATTATATTTTGTTTGATTATATAAGGATTATATTATGCTTTATTCGTAGATTCTTTCATACGTTTATACGTAAACTGTTTCAAACAGTTTATCTGTATTTATTTGTTGATTGACGACAAGCTTTATTAAGAGTATTTTGCACAGGAGCACACGAAACGACGAAAACTCGACTATATCAATATCCTATGAATAGTTAGTTATCTTTGTTGCTGATGTTGACCTTCGCGATACAAACGAATCATTAAAAGAGAAAAAGCATTCTCTTTTTCGAAGCGGTGTAACCGAAAGGAGAAAAGAACTTAATAAATTTTGCAATGGGCAATTTTCGTTTTTCACGTTCACAACAACTTAACTTTCATTTGAAAAAAAGTATTTGTTATAATTTGTCTTTAAATGGGCGTGTAGTCGTTAGAATAATGAAAGTTCTGGTAAATGCAAGTGATTGTGAATTTGCGCCTTTTGTATTACCTGAAATTTGTGCACCAAAACCAAGGGCAACTTGTCCACGATCTGTAGTTAATTTTTTGTACGTTTTTTTGTATTTGTAACTTTAAAGTTTAGACAAACTAACAGTTTAGACTGTTAAGTTTCCATATATTATTTATTTAGACATTCCAATTTGTTTGTTTACTATCAAAATGCAATCACAACAACATTATTGGGTTGAAATAAAGATGACACACAAGTGACAGAAAGGTGACTGAGCTCACGTAATTCCATAATTTAAATTTTTCTAATTTACACCCAACCCTAGTGTCATGTCAGTAAGAAATGGTAGGCAAAAATGTGAGTTAATCAGTTAACATGGTTTCAGAATACCATTCTATAAGTTTTGGAATACCATTCTAAATAGAAAAAGAAATATAATGGCATACCAGAAATACACACTAACAAACAGCAATAAATTATACAACCTGATGTCTGTCTACCGAAAACGAACCTGACTGCAAACAATGAATAAATAGAAAAAAGGACGTCACGAGATAACTGCTCAACCGTGTAGCTGTGCCGACAGTGGGCGCTAAATATGTAGGCTACAAGGATCGCTAAAATGCATGACATGGGGTATGCTATGCAGCAAGGTTGTGTGGACGAATAGTTAACGCGACCGATACATATACCGACTCCTATACAAAAAAGGCCCTAGTGAAAAGCTTACCGTATGTTCGAAACTTGCTGCTGCTGAGCCCTCCCCACACACAAATGGTCTCACGACGAGACCAGGTATCGCGGATCAAAGTCTAGTCTTATGGAATATTAACACTAATTTTTTCCGAGTTTAAAAAAAACTATTAACAAATTTTTAAACGACGTTTTTTTTATCGTAAATCTTGAATTTCTGGCCGGAAATCACCTCACCCACCCACCGTCCACCATCGGTTGCCGTAGCACCAGTTTGTTGTGTATGATGGACACGTTCATCTGGGTTCAGACAATGTCCGGTAAAACCTTACCTAAGAACACAACCGGCTGGGGATCAGTTTCGGACCGCCCACCCACTAATCCAAGATATTTGGTCGGTGTTGTATCTTTTACAAAATTTATAATGTTCGTTTTCGCGAGAAGAAATAAGGGGGTTTTCCAGTTACCAAATCAAACTTGATAGCCAAGTTTTTACATGAATTATTCAAGTCGGTATACAAAAAAATGAAAAGAGAAAAATGTGCTACCTTTTCTATAATACATTATAAGCCTATGATCACGAAAAGTCACTCCGATTAAAAACATGTTCGTATGAACTTTTATAATTCGCCAATCTGGTTGAAAATTTTCAAGATCTTTAAAAAGTTTTTTTTTAATATCACACTGTGGTGCTTTGGGAACTGAAACATCCGGGGACCGAGTTATCATGAACTAAAAGTGATGAATCGCCATCATAGTCACCTCTGTCGAGTTATCCGATGTGGTTTCTCTAGCCGTGAAGATACAAAAGGGCCAGCGATCCATGCATAACAGTTTCGTCAATGCTTTACATGGGCAAACATGGACTTACTTTACCAAGTGGGTATAGGATAGGATAATCAGGTTTATCCGAGTTAATTGCAATAAGTTGGGCGTTGTCAGAGGGCAGACATGAGATTACTTCGCGCCCAACGCATGGTACCCTAGTTAGCTACCTAATCCCATTTGTTATATCGATAACAAGTTGTATATCGTTTGGCTCTGCAAGCATAAAAATTTACAAAAAGCTAACGTCTGTAATATTTTTATTTTCTATGAAAAAAACTTTTACCTTAAAAGGTTGGTTGAAATTATGGGAATGCCCTGGACAGGTGGTAATAATTTATTATAATTATTGTTATTATATGGGTATTTTTTGGAATAAGCTGTCGTGTCTGTCAGGAATTTCCTGTTCACTTTCCCGAAAAAATATTTAACGTGGGTACAGCGAACTCGCATCATTTTTTATTATAATAAAATTCTGCTATATGTATGTTGGTTTTTAGCTTATTTGTATACATTGTAATAGTGGATTATAATTGCCTATGAATTTATATAATTTAAGAAATTTTAGGTGGTAAACTTGGTTATTTTGAGCCCGTTGGTTTTTTCAAAGGTTATTTTATACATATATAAAACACTTATACTTTATACTATAAGTAGATAATCCATACAAGGCGCGCGGTGTTTTTTGTTGTTACGTGGGCGTTAAAGAACAAGGACGACTGGCTTGAGTGCGGTTAAGTTTTAGGGTATTTCCTACTAAACACGATTTTATTTTATTTTAAATGTCAATTTTATATTTCAGGTGATTTTCACCATTTGTTCTTTCCTAGTTTATTTTCATACTTCAACTTTATTTAAAATTTGAATTCAATATTTGTAAAATAATAAGCCTACACACATTCTTAACATATCAGCTACTATTCCTGAAATTGTATCCTCATTGAAAAATGTTTTCTTGCCAAAAATTGCTTTAAAAAAGGCCTGTGGCAAGCTTTACGAATAAAATTATAAAAAAGATGGAGTAAAACATATGCGTTCCCTTATGAACTTCGGATGGAAAGAAACCCATAATAATTAACTATATTTCACTTAAAAATAATATTAATGTTTTGTTGTTTATAATAATTTTAGGCATCCTAACACAAGATCATCGTTACCATGACGTCCGTTATTTTCTAAAACACAGCATACAAGCCGTTACACAAAAAATATAACGGCTTGTGGACATTAGTTAAATATGTGTTATGGTATGAATGAATATAGATTGACAACAAAAGTTTTTTTTTGTGAAATAACGAATAGGTAAACATATGTTGGCCTTGCGTCAGAGACACAACATAGGGCCACCTTTTGATTTATTATTTGCAAAAAATGCCTAAGGCAAGGATGCACGTTTATACTGCGTATATAACAAAATAACTGATTACGACTTTTACAATTTGATGGATATGTTTTCCTTTGAATAACATTGAGCCAACGTTGTAGTAAAATTACGCACAAAGAGAAATTCGCAAGCGTATCGTTGACGCTTCAACGAGTTTCAGCGCAGTTTAAACATAATAAAATAACTTTGATTTTAAATAATAATTTAAATAGATACACACTATTTATGATACAATCAGTGTTGGGGCAACACTTGTAAGAAAGACTTAGACGGGCTTAATATCGTAATATTTTATTTTTTGTTTCAACAGTATTGTTTTCCCTAGGTTTGGCCGCCGCGTCCGCTATATTTATTTAGTTTGACGTCTTTTAAGGACTGTTCGTTTTGCCCTCTTTTTCTGTGCCTGTGCCGTGATTTGCTTCTTTTGTCGTTATTTAATGACTGGGGCAAAAAATAAGAAACTAAAAATTAAAACTAAACGTATTTTTAACGATAAGCAGTGAAATGGCAACTTCACATATATAGTGGGTGCGAAAGCAGCATGACATGAATATGGAAAAATTTGACGGATGTCTTGGATTTCACATTGACAGGGATAAACCCAAATAATCTATTGTAGTAATATACGAACCACAATATCGGCGTTAACGGGTGTTGTGGATTTTACACTTTTGGTGATGTTAGTAAGTTTTAATAAAATACATTTAAGAGCGCGAAGCGGGCGCAGGCTGAATATCGATATCGTGATTTCGTATATTACTATACAATAGGTTATTCGGGTTTCGTCAGATTAGTTCGCGACCCCCGTCGAGTTAACCGAAGTATTGCGGTGTATTGCGTGCAATTACTACCAACTAATGTTTCCAAGAATAGCCCTGGGAGGAAACGTACAAACTAAATTCACTTATACATGGAAAACTAAATATAAGAAGCCCTAAAAGCTGAACTCCGCATAGTTTTTACGTTTCCCGAGGCAATTTATTATCTTAGAATATTATACAAATCGTATATTTTTCTACCATATTGGAATAAAAACAAATATTAAACATCAACGTTGCGGTAGGGCATAAGCAACGATTGTCCGTGGATCAAAAGGCTGTGTTTACATAGTGGTTAAAAAAAATTATTTGAATGATCGTGGTAAGAAAATTTACATGGCATATTCTTGAATTACTTTTCGCGTTTTTCATAGTCTTCGCGGTAGCCTATTCCAAGTAAATAAAACCACAACACTTGGATATTCTTGGGCGTATATTAATTGTGTAATTGAGTTTCTTACTTGCTAATGAAATGACACTATATAGTACTTTTAATCAAGCAGTAATGGCACATAATATTCATCACAACATAATAAACATTCCAAATCACTTGATGCGTCATAACAGTTTTACAATTGAAATAACAACCGACTTTCTTTTGTGTCTGTAAAACAATACAAGTGACTATGACGTAGTAAAAGCTAGGTTGCTTGGAAACTAATCCCTGTGACCTGTTCAGTAGTAAGGATAAGGTATAATGGCCAGGTCATTGATGCCACCAATAGATTGCATGGTTGTCTCCTTTGGCAAGGCACTAAGTACAATCTGTTAATCGAAATGTTGTGGTCAAAACTCAAGTGTAATAATGCAGACTGTGGACACTCAGTCTATAGGGTTAAATATTACAACAGCTTGATATTTAATGAACACAAACACCAATTATGCATAATAAGAAATAAACGAGGAAAAACTAAGATTATGTCGTTTGCCTATAATTTTTCCATTTGTTGTGGTTGCTTCAAACGTCTCAATCATACAGAATTCACTGCAAAAGCT
>CH002898.1:99125-118249 GCA_000149265.1 Ciona savignyi | reverse complement strand
TAAATCATTTAACTACCGTAGTAGTTACCTAGGCAATTTTGCTACATAATTGTTTGACAGGTAAAATGTAAGTTATCATGATCCATTAAGTACAGAATTGGTTCTGTGGTGATTATTAGGTTCACTTTCAAAAACAACCGGATGAAACACCCCTGATCCAACACGGTTGTGAAGTGTTTGTCCACCAAGTGCTGTGGAACCATCACTAGCAACATAAAGCTGTAGGTTATCTCCATCTCCAGTGCTGCTGTTTTGTGTAAAGTCATGGCTCTCCATCAACTTGTTCACCACATCGTCAGCATCAACCCTAGTTTCGCCCATCCTGTTCTGAGGCATGTCTAATTTTGAGGCATGTGGTGGTGGTGGTCGGGGTGGGGGACCCATTCGACCTGGAGTACTTGGGACGCGATGAGGGGATTTTCCAGAATCATGCTCTGTGACAGAGTCTAGAGAATAACTGGCTTGGCTGATGTTACTTGGAGTACGGGAATGAAGTGAGCTATAATCTGATCGTTTTGAATGCTGGCTTGTGGAACTTGCATTGCGTGAGTGTCCCAGCTCAAAGTTTTCAGGTAGTTCTGTTTTCTTTCGTTTCGGAGTTTTTCTTGGTAAACTTCCAAACCCACTACTATCACTGTCCAATCTTGACACTTCTGATTCAGCTTGAACATCAGGAATATTTAGCCTGTTTGTGTCTCTTGCAGTGGGTGTTTTAAAACAAGGATCTCCCGAGGTTAAGTGCATACCTACCACGACTTTCAATATCGAGTTGTCCAGTCTATTCTTGTCGTCATATCCTTCTAACAAACAGTGCCGTGATGCATGTTGAGAACCAGCAAATTCTGCAAGGTTTAAATCAACAAAACCAACCTTTGCAGCACTACGCCCACCCCTTAATTCCTTGCGCACTGAGATTCTAACCATACAAGGATCTAACATGCCTGTGCTCGGATCTGCCACCATTTTGCAGCTATATTGAAACTTAGAGCGCCATGATACACAATGATCTTTCACCTTTTCTCTGGCAGTTGTATCCACATATGTGCCACCACTCCTCAAACGAACTTTGCAATACAAAACTTCAGTTACAAATGGGACCAAATTAAGTTCATCAACCAAAAGTGAAACTTGAAATTTAAATCTTTTCTTCGTCATCGTGCGCGGTTTAAGAAAGCTCATCATGCATTATGATATTTAAACTTACATAAAAAACATGTTACTGAATCCTAAAATCTCAACAAAAAACTGTTATTAGCTGGATATGACCATACGGAGAATGATATTTACAAATGATTTGCGTCACGGGTAGTTTTACATAACTAAACGTCATAAATACGCAGAACACGAAAAACTTTTTTCTCTTACGCTAAAGAGCGCTAATTCATTATGACAAAAATATTCTTAGGCGAAATTCAGTGAACCATTAAAACAATGTCGCCACCTATCGGTAAATATACGATACATAAAATGGGCAGTGTGTGAAAGGTCACAGTGGTATTCATTATTGCACAATATTTGCAGCACGATTACGCTAGGTTTTTATTGTTAACAGAAGAAAAGGCATTGTTGTGGTAAGCTTTTTCTTCCTCTGTTGTTTCGTACCGTTTATGGCGATGCGAGGCTTGGACCAGCCCAAACACAACATCCGCTAAAGAATGATGTCCTTGTTGAGGCGCCTCGCCTAAAAATAAGGTCCCGCCTTTACCTACCACCGCCCCAAGGGCCGAAATAGCGCGATCGATTCCAGCTCTGCGCGCCGCTTCTTCAGTGCATCCAGTTAGATAATAAGTCTTAAGTTTTCCGATTCCTTTTACACAAGTAACGTCTCTGTACTTGAACGTAAAGCCTCGGGTTTTTAGCACATTATAGAGATCTTCAGGAACTTGTATCGTATCGGGCATGCCTGTACTGTCCATACGACTAGCCAGGTTTACAGCCAATCCCCAGATGTCGTACTGGGGTTTCTTAGCACCAATAACACCCGCGACTCACCGGTCCGTATGCTAAACCTGAAAAAATAGTAATTAAATTTGGCTACGAATATATATAATTTTATCTTACCTATCCTAAGTTTAAAATCTTTACCACTATGGACGTTTACGTCAGCTATAACCCGCTTTAGCAACAATGCCAAATGCGCCAACATGCATAGATGGCTGATATCATGTGCGGTGACGTCATCGTCTGACCTGTAGAAACAACGGTTACTCGGTTGTTCGAAAGCAAATCTCAATCTTACGATTTGCTGTTTTCCTCTAATTCAGAATTCTTCTGTGAACCACGGCCGTTAGGTACCAGTAGTGAGCTATTCTTGGATTCGACAGGGGATTCATTGACCGGATAGACAGCATTATGAGGTGTCAATCCTGATGCGGCCATGTAAGTGCTGCCGATTGTTTTAATCTTTTCCAAGCATCGAAAGCGCTCTTGGCTTATCAACTGTATTCAAAGAAGAATTTGTATTAAAACAAGATAATATCTTTTATCAACATAGTTCGGCGAGCAAATACACAGTAACATAAGCTCCTTTAGGGCACATTTGCAAGGTTTGTTTAAACGGCAGAAATCCTAGTGGCACTACGATTGGTACTGCTTAATTAAGATAATGTTCAACATGAAAAATTGGCCACTGCGTTGTATAATGAGGCCGAATAAGATAAACATGGTTATCCTGGGTAGTTCAATAACGAAGACCGGAGAGTGTTTTTTTTTAGAAAAGTATGATTGCTCTCTCGGAGTATTATTTGACATTTCTTCAATTTTAAACAGCTTATATAATTAAGGTAGATCCAGTCAACCAATGTTCGCTTGTTGTCTTATTAGCCACACAACAAAACATTTATAAAACCGGGGAATTGTCTGTTAAAAAGTTTGTGTAAAAGTGTAAATAGTCTAACAAGTTTTATATAATGAATTTAATAAAACATATAAAACCTACATTATCAATGTCGAATATAATTTCATTCAAAAGTCTCAGAGATTTGATGACTTGCTCGTGCTCGTCGAGATGGGAGTAGCATGAGGAGAAGTTCACGATGGATGCGAACATAATACCGACACACGAGTGTGCTTGGGAGTACAGTTCCTATTTTAAACAAATGTAATCAATGTATTTTGAAACTCAGTGTGGCCGGACGAATTTTGAAAGACCAGTTAAATAATGAAATTGTACCGCTCCAATACCTCTATAATGCGGAATACGTGTGGCGAATTATTTATCCTTAAAATCAGACATGGTAGAAAATCGATGAAACAGTTACATTGACTGTAAAACAGACTAAAAATATCAATATCGAACCCACGCAAACACAATAATCACCTCGTGATTTTTGTTTTGCCCTAAATAATGCTGTGCCACGTGTTCAGGGAGAATGTTACGTAACAGTTGGTAATTGTGATTCTGTAAGTTCTGCATCCCCTTGACTTCCTCGATCGCCTGAAATCGAATTTCGTATAATTATCCTCCATCAGTGTATATTGCTTGGGGCTCAATGACATGATGTTCCCACGTTTAATTGATTAGCGAAGTAATGTATCATACAAGTGGCCAATGTATAATTCAGGTCTATAACGGTATGTTATTATATACTCCCATATGAAAAGTTCAAATTAAACCACAAGTAAAAAGTTTTGGGTTTAAAACCAGACGCTAGTTATAGACTGGGAGCTATTCCAATGTACTGTATTATGGTTTGGTAAATTCATTTACTTTTATAGAACCCATTAATCTACTGGGTTCATCTAATCAAAACAGTTATACCATATTTTTTAATTAATGTTTCACTACACTCTATGGTAATAGCTCAACCACACATAGCGTATATTGGGACGACGCCCATGTATAGAGATGTAAAAGTGGAAACCAACCTGAAGCTTCCGTAGAAAATCAAGTTTTGTTGTAAATTCAACTCGTCGCCCTTGGTAGTATAATACTCCAGAGAAAAGAAACAACAATGTTAAATTCGAAACGATGTCAACCCATTTATCCGCATCGTATCTGTGGTTTGGTCCAATTATTTTATGCGTTTTTGTATTATTTCTATGTTCTTACCCACACGGATCTGCCTCCAGTGCCAACCTTGTGGCATGATCAATGAATATATATTGAAACGTCACAAGCACCATAATTGCGTAGGTAAAACATACTGTAACAAGGGGTACAAGCTTGCAGAGGTTATGGGTTCGTAGAAACACTGCGCAGGTTATAACCGCCAGCATTCCGTTCATATAAAACACCTGCAACATATCATATAACAATTTTCTTTCAGGTGGTAATTGCACGGTAAAATTTAGGTAGTGGAGCAGCAGGGTCACGAACTATTTAGTTTGTTCTTTGCTTTATCACTTTTCTATGTCGCTGTGTTTTGACCCGAAAAAATACAAATACATTCTGCAATGGCTTGATTGTCAGGCAATCGTCTCTCTCAACAGGAATACTGTATATATTAATACCCACCGATGGATAATTGCATGCTGAATTCTCTGGAAGATTATAATACGTAGCCGTTGACGATACCGATGTGTTGTTGGCTGTATTAGTTGAAAGATTGCAAATGAAGGTATTGAGGTAAAAGTGACCAGCCGTTCGTACCCACCCACAAGAGAGCTGGTAATAAAACGTTAGTCGGAATTCAGCTAAGCGTAAGTCAACTTACCATGTTTATTATTGCAGACACCATGTTAATAAGGAAGATAATGTATATCATTATATAACGAACATATTGGGTTTCTTGAATGTAGCAACTGAGATTTCGAATTGAATTCGGTAGATTTTCATATTCTTCAGCTACAGTTACCATGGCAATGCATGTGGCAATGACGGTTGACATAACGACTACGATGATTGGTTGTGCTGCACTGTATGAAGTTTAAATCAGATAAAAATGCAGGTATTTGAACATTTTTATAAAAAAAACAACTTTCGTGGTATTATGTGCGGTTCCATTCTTACATGTTAAACACATTACGAAACCTCCTGCGTAATAATAGTCAATCGCATATAGCTCAATGTGAGCTGACACGGTTTCCTCTCTTGCCAATCTATTACCGGGTTAGCACCAAATATCAATGTGCATTACACAATACGGGTATATTGCTCATTCAGCGCTCGCTACAGTAGCAATAAAATTAATAAAGGGCCGTATCAGACGGACAAAAGAGCCGCAGGTTGTTACAAGTCACTTTGCATTGGTCAACCAAAAAGTAACAATAGGAATTATGACATACCTTGGAGGTGGAAATAGAAATTGTATAATAAGAAGAAATAGCATTATGACGACACCAAGAATAAGATTCGATTTGAACAGGTCATCGCGAAGCATTGAATATCGATGTTCGAGATTGGAATCTTGGTAATAAATACTCAAACCTGCAGTGGTTATGACGTCATATAAATGTGTAATGACAGAATAAATACCAACTTACGTTTAATGTGAGAAGAACCCAGTTGGTCAAAATTACAACTCGCGATATCTCGTTCAAGGCGAGCGTTTATTTCGTCATAATCAGATCGCCGAGACACCGACATGGCGAGGTTACGGGGAAGCAAGGACAATGAAGTCACACTCTTAGTAGCCTGGTAGATCTAAATAAGATGAATCGTTTGATGTTAACGTAAAGTGTGGTCTAAAACAATAGTATACTGATATGTAGAATGTAGGATAGTCGAGCAAATACAAGCTGTAGTATATAAATTGACTGTTTGGCTGAATATAATCCACATACATACAACATCGAGGCATATTCTATATTAACGCAATACTAAAATGAACCACGAAACCAACGTTATGTTTTCGCCCGTTGATATTTGGGCTTCGTAGAATATTCTCGAAAGGAAGTTCAGCTCTCCAATTCACTTCCGCTCGCTTTCCTCTCCAGGCTTCCTTTTTCCCGGATGAGGTAGATACCTCTGTGACGCCATTTAACGATATGGAATGCTCGTTCTGGTACTCTGGAGACACAACTGATAGTATGACATCACAAAGGAGGTTGACAACACTAACCTGTGCCCGAAACTTCTTCGTTTGATATTTGGACGAGTTTGTTTCGGTTTCTGACTGTTATTAACCTCCACAGTTGATTAAATGTATTTGAACTTGTCGTTTCGTCTGTGAGGCAATTATTAATTAATGCACAGTTTTGTAAGATTTTTCAAATTACCTTGTACAAGGCCCTTTTCGCTGTTAGTTTCACAACTAATACAGTCTTCTTGACGTACTGATGAAACATTTTTCGAATGGTGGTTCGGTGTTGTAGTCTAAATGATTTCAATATTAAAAATTATTTGCAGTGATTTTTAATGGTACCATCTGGTCGATTTGTTAAAAAAAGTTTGTTAAAATAATCACATGACATAGACATTTCACCCTACAGCCAAAGGAGCCCCAAAAAATCGTAAAAAGAAACTGCCGAAAAATTTAGTAGAATGTTACTAGTCATTAAATACGTTGCGATTGAACAAAGTCGACATCCCATGGTAACACTCCTTCTCTATAGACACAATCAAGTGGTAAGCATTTCATTAAGTGACTATATTTTGTATGGTTAAACAATTCGATATATTGGTAGTCGCAACTTTAAGTTTCCCATATATGACTAAACATCAGTAAAACGACATGTCAATCCAGTAAACGTAATTGTAAGAATTTAAAACAAGACAAACTTTCGTTCCATCGGAATTTATTAAAAGGAGGTGTTTATCGTCGTCCGACCACTCGCTAAAACTGGTTCTGGCTCGTCGGTCGACTATTAAGTAGGTAGTGACGTTGTTAGCTTTCAAGAATTGACTTCGTAGTTCACCAAACCCCGGCTCCACCTAACCATATTAAACACGTGTTTATCAGTATATCAAAGTGGTACAATTTATCATATCAACTTTGTCCCAAAAAAAATTAGTAATATTTTTAACGCGGATTGTAAGTGATGACAGAAAGGAAAAGATTTGTTTATAATTAGATCATAGAACCACTGGGTGACACCGACCAACTATTTACCTCATAATCGCCTCCGAGGCAATTAAACGTAGCTTGGGAAATGTGCACTCGTCCTGGTATTCCGCCTGCCTCCATATGGTTAGCAATATCAACGTCGTTCGACCAAACATCGAACTGCCATTTGTGGTGACCTATCACCCCGCAGAATACCGCCCCCGTGTGGATACCTGGATGATGATTTGTGTTAATTTAAACATGCAATGTGTGATAGACATATAGTGTATGTCTAATTATATCATAAAAAAATCTATCTATATTGGCCTAAGATTTTTTTATATAAATAGGATTTCATATACTACCGCATATTTAAAAGTTTCGATAAGTGCTAAAACTGCTGAAGAACGAAGCATTATAAGACTGTAATATTTCTATTATCCTTTTTACAGGTTACCAAAACACGATTAAAAATGCAAATATGCTGGTAAATAATGGATAACCTGGATATTATAATTTGTTATAAAAAATGTTACCTATGCGCATGTCGAGCTTTTGTTTATAAAGTGTTCGAACTTTTCGAATTGCTTCGATCATTTCCAAGGCGAGGTTGACGCATGAATGAGCGTGATCGGGTCGAGGTTCAGGCAGCCCACACACGCAGTAATAACAATCGCCTAATATCTTTATTCGAAGACAATTGTGACGTTGAGCCAACCTGTCAAGCAAACGGTCAGTAGTCGACACGTTTAGAATTAATGTTTCACCCAGTTGTATTTTATCCTTGTAAAACTATTGAATACAGTTGATTACTTTTATCAGAAATAAAACAAAAACGCCAAACCAAGATGAAACAGAAAGTGAGAAGATAACATAATGTATAGACTAAAAACAAACATACCCGCAAAACAAATAACTTACCCATCAAACCGAGCAAACAGTTCATTCAAGGTTGCGACGAGTTCTTGGGCGGTTAAAATCGTAGACAGTTTGGTGAACCCTTTAACGTCGGCATACAGTATACTACATAAAAGAATATTAATTGACAATTAAATTTTCTTATTGTATAGCAATGGTTACCTGACGTTGTCGTATTTATGAACGTAAATTGGGTTTCGTAAATTGCCGCCAAATTTCGGCAACAGTTCAAACGAACCAATCGTGTTAGAGATATCATTTATCATCTGCAGCGCAATGAATCGTGGTATCACTGACAATATCAATCGCTCCTGCATATTACGTAAGTTATTATGACGTATCCATCATAACGCATTATTACGTATACTATTATAAAATTATATGAACATACGGATGTGACGTGACTCGTTATACCTGATTAGCTGACATATCTTTTAAACGTAGCATATATGCTATATATAGCATTATGTACGTATAGGATAAAAAACTACGCGTGCCATAGGCCTATACGCAACCAAAGTGATCGCAAATGGTCATTTCAATAAGCAGTCCTGCTTATTGTAATAACCCCTAAACTGACGTAATAAATCTTTGTTTTGTTATTGAGCCACAACTAATAATTTGGTCACACAACAGTTCCCAGCTTTAATTATACTTAACTATAGACACGGCCGTATTACTTGGATGATATAAGTATGTTAACTCCCCGAAAAGTCTGATAAGATGTTATTACAACGTTATAAAATAATATAATTTTTTTCCGGGATAGGTTTTAAACCCATTATAGGCTCGCTACCAAGACTGTTCTTTTATATATTGAAACCTGTATATGTATATCGGTTGTTTTGCCCATTCGGCCACACGACAGTCTGTTATTATATTTTTTAAGAATTATGATTTGTTCAAATGGTTTAGGTCACCTGGTTGTGATTTTCCTTCTCCAGTTTAATTCTTGTCCGAATGCATTCCCGGGTTTCAAGGAAGGTTCCTCTTCTCGATCTGTCAATCAAAAAGCTGACCCAAACTCCGACCACGTGGACGCAAATCACCAGCAAAACTATCGAAGTCACGTGGTATCCAAGGGTCGTGTCGTCATCGATTTGTAAGGTAAATCCCCGAGTAAATAGATTCAACAGTGATGAAGTAATTGCGCATATCATCAACTGGTGTCAAAACAGAAATTTAGACGAAATAAAAAGAAACAAGTAACAGACGAAATACCCAGTGTAGCGGGAGTGGTATCATCGTGTACGTCACAAAGATCAGAAATAATAAAAACGTCATAACGTCGCTAAGGTGATTGACACGTGACCTCTGGATTGCTGATGACGAAAGAATAATAGCTACGTCGTATGCAGTCATGCATAACCACGATAAGACACCAAATATTCTGTAATAGAATAAAATTACAAATGGCATAAAATAAGTCGAAAACACTGTTACCTGATATATAGATAAGAATTCTTGCTTTCTTGTGACGTCATAAGAGCGACGCCAAAGAGAATAAAAAGATGACAAATAAGCAAAATTCCGTTAATCAAGCCGATTGTCAACGTCACAGTGGAAACAATTGAGTACCAAACAAACATGAGTACCTGTTATGTCATAATGAGATTTCGATAACAAACAAATAGTGACCCACCTTTATTAGAACAGCAATCACCGTAAGCGCGATAAGAAGACGTCGTTTCTCGTTCAAAAAGTATCTGTTGTACAAAGTCTCTAGCGACCCCGGTTGAAATTCATTGAACAAAGTGGGAAACAAAATCCCTCGAAACAGACATCCGAATCTGTTATGACATCATATAAGTAAACAAAGTATTGGGTTTTAGGGGATTGACCTAAATAGTAATTTAAATGAGGAAAAATACATCCGAATGTCGGGAAGAGTTTGACCAATCAAGGTTAAAACTTTGATCCAAAACTATAATACACTTAATCAAGTTTAAACTATTAGAACAAACTTGTCCAGTATCTCCAATTTATTTTACGACAGTACAGGTTAAGATTGTTGTGAACATTTCGGTCGGTTATACGACAATTTGCTGTCAATTGAAAGGTTGTTAAAGAGAAACGACCGGTTGTTATCGCTTGAACCATTGGAATAATTGGTTAAACGAAAACAGTATAAACGTCTCTATCATATACAATGCACTGCAATAATTTCAGTGACCTGACGAATCTAAAGATTGCTCGTAAAATACCATTTCTACTCAGAGATATCTACGTGGATAAACATACATTTCCTTTCAAACATAAACTCGAATTTCTGCAGCAGGTCACCCTATTTCATCATCATGATACAACTTACTTGTGGTCTGTGAAACTCTCGTCGTCTTGCTTCACTTGGAACTTGCGCAGGTTGGGTGAGTTTTGGGAGCTTGAATACGAGTGGTTAGGGGTAATGGGATTCACCTTGTTGCGACGTGGGGGTTCCACCGGGGTTTGGCCTGGAAAACTAAACTGGCTCCGGCGTGGTCCGGGGGTAGGGATGGCCAAACTTTTCATATCTTCTCGGCGTTTCAGTATTTTCCTGGGTAAGTAGCACTTTACAATTGTTTATATGATGTCCTGGTAGATACTCACTTGTTCATGTTTTTAATTGTCGCAATATCCGGTTTGGAGACGTTATTGCTCGGTGAGTTATGGTTAGATGCCAACATCCGAACCTGTGAATAATTATGACGTCATTTTGTGCATCACGTCACATGTAGTCGCCACTTACAGCATTTTGCCACCGTCTCGTTGACAACGACACGTTGTCATTAGCGACTGACGCATCACTGCTGGTACCCCACACTGATTCTGACCGTCTGAATGACCGGATATGAGGCATCGGAAGTTCAACGCTACTACTTTCTGACATCACTCCTAGGTCACAGCCCTCAACTTTCGGAAGCGTCTTTGAATAATCAGTGTTGGTTCTGATTTCTAAGGAGCAATGCATTCTGTGAGCCGACTGTCTTTTATTGATTAATTCGTCATGAACAGGTCTGTTCTCGTGACATCACAAACAGATGATAAAGATCATGACTCTTGCGTCACGGATGTATATAAAAATAATCAAAGATCTTATCCCGATAGGCGCTGGTAAAAGCTATCGATTCCACGTAACCATGGTTACTCACCCTCTTTAAATGACGTCACATTAGATGCATTCTCCTCAGGTTCGCTGTGTTCTAAAGAATCCACGGATTTGAATGTCAGACCAGATATTCCGGAATCTTTTTTTTGTAAGTCTTCATCGTGACCAAATAAAGTACATTGTGACTTCATCGTTTGCTCTCCATTGTCATCTTGATAATTTCCATGGTAGCCATTGGTTTTGTCATAATCGAATGCAACAACAGGAGCTTGTTGCGTCATAGTTAAAATCGAGAATGATATAGAGGGAACATTGCGAGCCGGCCGAGGCAGACGGTTCGTTAATTTCTAACTCGATTAATTACAAAATAAGTGCTTATACAACGTCACAACCAGGATAGAGTGGTTTTTGTAGAATAGATCGCGGTGTCCTGATGTTTACCAAGAAAGCAATAAATCTATGCGAAGAGGTCTCGAACACTTATCGATGCGTAAATATTTAACCTCTAGAAATATCTCGAGCCTGTTTATCCCGGAAGAAAAAGCTTTTTTAATGAAATTTTGAGGACTCTTATCTTTCAGATGCAACAACTTACGTAACTGTTACGTCACAAACTGTTTTAAAATAACCTCTGCTAAACTATTACTTAAACAACTGTAAATACTTCTAAAAGTATTACTATAGTACAACTATTACTATAATAACACGTATCTATATAGTACGTAACCTTCTGCTTATACTTTTATACGATGTCATATTGTCATACAGCTGTTATTCCTCATTATCAAAATCTAATAATTCTATTTCTGTACTAGATTCAAGCCATTACATTGATGTTAAACAAACGCCATATATATTGTAAGTGTATGAGAGAGAACAAACGAAGGGTTTTATCAGGGATATCGAATCACACGAGAATCCCATTGTTTCGTCACAAACGGTCTTATAGAGATCATATTAAAAATTGACTTGTGGGCAACACAAACCAAAACTGGAAAATATTAAAATAAACTCTCTCACAAGTTTTTCATATTGTTGTATTTCGGTGATAATTTATGATTTCACGTTTAGCTTTTAGCTTTATGACGTAAAAACACGGCAGAACTGAGCTTGACGACCAAATCTATTTTGCATATATTCATGATTGCGAACTTTTTTAGGAAAAAATATTTAACTTTTCTTGCTGTACTCTTTGCTACATCAAGTGGTTGTTTGGTTGGGTCATCTTCACCTGAAATAAAATAATATTAAATGGCGAACCACGGTGAGGAAATATTTTTGAATACCAGTAATGCATCTCCAAAGACCATAGTTCGTTCCGATGTTAGTTTGCCACAACCTCACAGTACCATCTTCACTTCCACTAGCAAATAACTCCCCGTCGGGGGAAAATCTCACAATGTGTACGGGCCCAAAGTGGCCTTTGTATGAATCTTAAATATAAAATATTGATTATTTTGTATGTGCATTAAAGATTTAAAAATAAAATTAGAACACATTGCAAAGGAACCACCAGTTTTGACACTGTATTAGACCAATTCTTGTTGTGATTTCAGCTGTAAGATCGTTAATTTAAAACCAACAATGTAGCACAAGGATAGAATGTTTCCTCCCCATGTATGGAAAAACAGAGGAGTTATCACAGCGGTCAATAGTCATATTACCTAGCGGCTAGCGCCCATTGTTGAGTTACTGGATCTATTGCAGTAGGAGGTATATGATAAAGATATTCTTTTAGTTTTAGCAAAACCAAAAAAACTACTAGGTCTGCTCAGTGCCTGGTCTTTAGCCCACAAACTTTTGGCTGCATCCAGAGATCTTACTGATTAAGCTTACCTACCAAACAATTTTAGGTATATATCAACAATCATTTACCCACACCTAGGAAATAACAATAGGGTATCGTGTTTTACCATTCTCAAGAATTATGACATGCTAATGGTTTACAACTTAACACTTTAACTTGCTTGCTTACCTAGTTCTTGTAATGTCTCAAAATCAAATTTATAAAGTTTAAAGTCTTCTCCACCCGCAACGATATATTTCTTCTCCGGATGTAAACTCGCTGAGTAAGCATTGGTCGGCATGGTGAACTCTCGAAGTTTTGTGAACCTGATTATGGCATTATAACTGATACCGCACTACATATTGATGTAAATAATCTTACAGTTTTGCATCATACACTGCAATTGACTTGCTGTGGGTTACAATAAGCACGGCCCCATCCTTTGACAGTTCGATATCCATAGTTGGAGCCTCTAGGTTGATCCGTTGTACCTCATTCTTACCATCCCATTTCCTATGACATCATAGTTGTAGCAACATAAAATACCATTACCATATCGAACCTGATGGATTTGTCATCAGCGGCTGTAATCATTGTCTTGCCTTCTTCACTCCAAATTACTTTTTTTATTGCTCCATCATGTGTTCCTATAATGTCTGGGTCTGGAAAAAATAACATCAATTTGAAAAAAAATGTTTGTAAATGATTCTTACAAGAAATTTAAATAAAACATATAAACAACTTCAAATTTAAAACCAACCTGCTTCTGGTTTTTCCAACAAAAATGACCGAACAACTTTTTCCTGACCCCCTGTGAGCAATCTGGTGCAATCCGGTGAAAATGCAACAGCTTTTACAATGTGCTTGTGTGGGTAAGATGTGATCACATCACCTTTTACCGCATCCCAAAGATTCCTAGGAGAGTAAAATGTCAATGTGTGGAGAGTCGGCATTTTGTATTCATTTACGCTGAGAAGTCTGCTGCCCCTGTGGCCGCTCGCATTGCATTGTGGTCCAGTGTAGCTGCCCACACCGCTCCCTTGTGACCAATGAAAGTTCCGACCCAGTCCCCAGTCTCACCTTGCCTCAACATCGGTTTACCATCTACAAAAGCATTGTAAAAATAAAGTATAAACCAAAGGTGATACAATATGTTCTAAGTTTTAAAAATGAAGTATAACCAAAGGTTATGAAATCATAACCAAAGGTGATAAAATGTGCTCAAAGTGCAGACTTGGTCAAATGCATGGTAATTCATATTACATTGTCTTTTACTATGTATATAGTGTATTTATAAAATTTGACTAAGCACATTGGCTGCTGGATTCTAAACATGTATAACGCAACAAGATATAAATGTAACAAGCACCAACCTTTGCAGGCGCTGATCAAGAAATATCCATCATCAGTTTTATCACTAAAAGAAAGATCTACAACAGGCCTTGTGTGTCCACTACAGGTCAATGGAATTTGCTTTGCCATTTTATAATAAATTCATTATTCTAAACATGAAATAAAAAAAAAACATCAATATAGGTTATAACACTTAATAATCAGTGCTGTATAGCCTTTTAAGTCTCTAACAGGATATGATATCAATGAGTATATTTTCACAGTCAATATGGAAAGTATGACCAAGTTCCATAAAAAACTGTGTGTGTCAAAGTACAAAGACGCACAAAACAGAATATTTTGGCTACGACATGAAAACAAAACAAAAATGGTGATTTTACAAAATAGTTTGAGTGCAACCAGTTAGTTGTTGCGTGTTCCATGCCATATGTGTCATACCCAGGGATGGGAAAATTGAGGGATTTTAATATACAAGTAGTTATTAGACTCTTGTCAGGAAATGTCAGATAATCAATTACACCGTATCTTTACTGGAAAGTTCGGTTTTTGTACAAATTGTAAAATAATATTATGTCTAAAAACTTAACGACATTAGGTTTGTGTGTCAAATCAACCATGCCAGCATGATTTAAGAATTATACAAACCATTTGGGCATTTGGTAAGGCGTTGTATTAGACAGTGTGTTGTATAATATGACTAATGGTTTTTACTGTTTTAAGGTAACCCAATAATTCATCTGGTTTAGTCAATGTTCGCTACAGTAAAGTCCTCACCAAAGGAGAACACCAACCAGCCAAGGGCTGGTTTTTATCAACCTTTAGGCTGACTAGCGGCTCTGTTGGTTCAAACTTACGCTAAGCCCTAAACATATGCCAACCCGTACAGACAAAGTGTCAACATGAATATATTGTTTTTACTTGATCAAAACGAAGAAATCTTATAACTTAAACACACCAGTCTGCTTCTTTAATATTCCATTGACGACTAATTGACGAAAAACTACCCGAGTGTGTCTTATGAACCTAATATGACGTCATGCGATCAGCATCACCACACATTATAATCATAGAGTACTAATAATATATTAGTATTTTTTATAATTAAACAAAACATAAACACACCATAACAAATACCTAATTGTAAAAATACCTATCAATTATAGTACAAACTTAAACTGATAAAAGATGTTTTAATATATACAAAACACACAAGAATGAAATGACGCAATATGTATATGTGTTAAATTATCCGCTCTATTGGTTTTTGACGCATGAAGGAAACGGAGAAAAACATTGGTCACGTGATTGGTGTCTGAGGAACAAAATAAAAGTACCGTCGATAACAATCAAAACACTAAAACTAAATTGAGAGTGTGGCGTTGTAATGCATTGCGGCGACTGATAATTTTGGTAAGAAGACTTTTTAAAACGATCAAATGTTTGGTGGCAGTTAACGAATAGTTGGCAGGAATTACGTTTATTTTAATATATTATTTTGATACCATTTGTGTTCCTATTTTCTCTGTTTATGTTTGTTTTAGACATTGACCTTTTTCACATGATTTGTTGTACACATTTTTTTGTTTAAATTTAATATAGTTGTGGTAGTTATAGCTGAAAATTGTAGAAGGTTTGTACACAAATTCTATCTAAAGACCTATATCGTATCCCTGTAGATGAAAATGTCAGATTCAACAGAAAACCCAAACGAAGTTGCGATAAAATGCGTTGTGGTTGGAGATAACAATGTTGGTAAAACTCGTTTAATTTGTTCAAGGGCTTACAATGAAGAAGCCCCAAATAACAGGTTTATTGATTAAATTATGGTAAATGAAAATACACCACCCTGGAAAGCATGCTTGGTGTTTGCATGCACAAAATAAGAAAAATACATGCCAAACTATAAAAAAAATATGTTTAAAAAATATACGTTTAAAATGTACATAAATATTTAAATTTTGCATGCATGAGATATTGATTGGTACAATTGCTATAATTGGTTGCAGTCAAATACTGCATGCATTACAGTTAATGGTCGATCCATCATGAAAAACATCTTCCAAACCTGAAATTACTTTAATGTACCAGTACTGCAAATTATAGTTTATACATAGATAAGAATGTGACACCAAATTTTTATTTCATCCATCCTGAAATTTAAAACTAATGCCATCTATGACGGGAAAATGGCCACATTAATATCCCTAGGTTGCGAGTAAATGTGATGTTCGAATGCATTGCTGTTGAGAATAATTAAATGAGATCATTACAGATGCAACACTTCCACAAGCCACGTGCCAACCGTTTGGGCAATTGACCAGTACCGAAATAATAAACAGGTAATATGTTAGAGAAAATAAACAAATGGGTATATTTATCATTACTCAGTAACCTACTTTTACTATTATTTTATCAATAGTTACTAGCCTATTTCGCACCCACAGTTTAGTTTAATTTATAATTCCAAATAATGTTATTTTCACACAGGTGTTGGACAATGCACGCTGTGTCGTAGACGGGACAATTGTATCGTTAAGATTGTGGGATACATTCGGAGATCATCATAAAAACCGAAGATTTGCGTATGGAAAGTAGGAATCTTTATTTGTTACTTTAACTTATGGGTCACCAAAATAAAGGCCGGGCGGTTAGTTTGTCCAGCCTCCACACTGTGCCACAATTGAAATAATAAAAAAATATATATTTTAATTATATTTTAGTAATTAGAAAAGGCATTCATCAAAAGTGTAGTTGTTAGTGTGCAAGCTGACTGAAAGCGGAAATATCTGCATAAAAACATAATTTACCTATGACTAATATTGACGTAACATAACGACTCACAACCTGTATCCATACCCGTATTTCTTTGGTTTAAAGTGGTTGTTGTATTTGATTTTGTTTGCACTCACTGTATTGAAGCCAATTGTACAAAGCTTATTTTAGGCTCATGATCATCATTTCTTACTTAATGGCTGTTTCCAAAATAGTTTGATAAACCCTATTTTAAACCGACAAATGCTGTTTGCGTTGAAAGAAAGTGGCATTTTAGAAGATATGTAATTGTTATTATTGCATTTTAAATGATTCTTCCTTTTTAAATTTCTGTATGAAATGCTTGTTTAGTATTTGTTGTGTTTACATTTATTCTTATTTAAGTTATTTATTTAATAACATGATTCGCTGGGATAAACAATAAAGTGCTCATCATTGCATTGTTTCAGAGCTGATGTTGTGGTTATTTGTTTTTCGATTTGCGATGAAAAATCGCTGAATCAAGTGACAAAGTTCTGGTTGCCAGAAGTTCGCAAACACAACAAAAGCACCCCGGTGTTACTTGTGGCGTGCAAAGTGGATCTTCGATTTGCTGAAGTACGGGAAAAAATTAAATGCAAAGGAACGCTCTCCAAGTAAGGTTTGCCGTCGATTTAGTGAGAAAAGTATTTGTGTGAAACAGATTCTGCTTTGCCATCGTTATTATATAAACAATAACAAAACAATTGCTCATCATAACTAAGTTATTGTTATAATTAATATTCTGGCAGTTATGCAACACGCTGCTGATATATATATAATAGGTGTTCAATGAATGTTTTGGTGACATACACAGTTTGTATTCCACTCCGGCCATTACAGTTGCAATCATGCAGTTGTACAACTTTTGATTTTCCCACAACATATTGCTTAAGGCATACGATTTACCTTCATATTTGTTTGATGATGTATTTTTGTACAGAACCATCAAGAAAAGTGACATCATATTCCCGGAACAATGTCGAGCTATTGCCATGGACATGAATTGCCCTTACTACGAGTCTAGTGTGTTGCTTGGTTATGGGGTAAACGATGTGTTCGAAAATGCTTGCCGAGCTGCCCTATTATACAGGTTTGTTTCCAATTTTTGGTAAAATTGCAGAGTAACAATAAGCATTGTGTTCAGACGGAATTTATACTTCTGGAACACGAGTTTGAAAAGAATTCAGCGATTAACCTTGCAAATTCCATTGGAACCCCCACAGCCAAAACCACCAGTAATATCTACACCTAACCCTCCAAAACAAAACAAGCTGCTGCAAATGTACAAAGAGAATGTTTTAACAGATGTTGTTGTGCTCTGTGAGGTAAGTGGCTTGGTCTGCCATGATTTTTATGAAATGTAACGAAAGGTTTAACAGAACGAGAGAATACATGCTCACAAGGTTGTGTTGGCTGCATCTTCCGATACTTTTGCCGATGTATTTACATCAGCAGTACTGCCACAAAACAATGAGGCATTTCTTCTAACAATTTCTAAGTTTGGAAACACTGTAGAAAGTTACAAACCGAAAGAAGTGGAATTTTTCGGCCAAGATTCAGACAAAAGAGATGTATTTCAGACAAAACTTTCGAAAGATGTTGGCAAAATCTTGATCGAGTTTTGCTACACCGGTGACTTGCCACAAACTAATTTAGAGCTATTGACCTCTCTTATTGTTAGTGGACAAAAGTTCTGCATTCCAGAACTAGTGATAATAGCCGCTAACCAAATAAACTCTGTAAACTTTGACTCTGGGTTTTTGGATCGAAGGACTAAAAATATAAAAAAAATGTTTGTGGATGATGACCTTTTCGCTGATGTTGTTTTTCACCTGGATGACGGTGCAATTCGAGGTCACAAGGTGTTGCTATCGAGTGGTTGTGATGTCATGATGGCGATGTTTGCTGGGAGGTTTATCGAGAGCGAAAATAAAGAGGTTAGTGTAGTGCTGTCATGAATGGAGCATCATCAATTCTTTATTTTGAAAGCACTAACTTAAGTTCACCTTTTCACAAGAAGAAATTTGTGTTTTTTGTTTTGCAGGTTGATTTGCCAGACACAACATGTGAAAGTTTCCATTCCATTCTGGAATTCATCTACACCAACCAACTTCCTTATATGGATAGATGCTCCACTGTTAATGACAATATAAAGCTTGCAAATCGACTTTGTTTACCTGAACTAATATCTAGACTTTGTAAGTTTCCACACTGATAACAGGAGAAAATATTTAGGCAATAACAAGTGATCATACGCTGCATA
>CH002898.1:70902-99025 GCA_000149265.1 Ciona savignyi | reverse complement strand
GTTAGACTTTAAATATATTTTTAATAAAAATTCGTTTAGTGAAAAGCAAATCACGGCCCATCTGTTTTTAATTGTTCTAAACCATTGCTCTAATACTGTAGATTTTAATTTTCCATATTATTTTAGTTGTCCATTGTTTCTCTTTCTCACTACCATTTTTTTCAAGGTTCTATTGTTATTGGCATAATTGAAAGCGAGGAGGAAAGGTATCTGGACAAATTGGCGATAACAAAACTTTGTGACGATGTCGTAATGATGCTGCAAATTTCCGAGCTACACAATGCACCAGAGCTAAAGCAGTGGTGTCTATACTTTTTATCAGTTCATTATAACGATGCTTGCCGAAATATACCAAAGATAATGAAGGTAAGGTTTTTAAACTGTTGCCTACTTCAATAATAAATGTTTTAAACTACTTTGATAAAAACAACCAAAAATGAAATATTGATTTTCAGTTTAACCCACCAAAACTTATATATCAAGTGTATTTTTTAAATTAAATACATGGCAGCTGTGTATTTGTCATCCTGTACGATCAAAAGGCTTGGTTGGATAGTGCTGATTTAGCCCCTTGCATTTTTCCGTTCAGGACGATAAACATAAATATTCGTATTATAGAACAGTGCTCCGCAACCTTTTTTCACTCGAAACACATTTATAAACTTACTAAATTTGACGACACACATTACAGGTTACAGTCAAACAATTTGTACAATTGAAGATCTTCTGACAAGCTATATATACATTTCATATTATATTACCCAAGTGTCGGATAGCCGTAATGTTAAAACTTGCAAAACTAAAATCCTTATGATTTGGTAAAAAAATGTTTAAAAGTATAATATAATTTTTGCGCAGCACTGTTATAGCAAGGAAAAATCAAGTAAACCAAACACCATGTTTCCCCACAGGGATTACCAACTCACATTCTCACATATTTGGAAGAACACCGTTGGCCCCCGGTATGGTTCATCAAACAACGTGATGTTTATGAGAAATCACTTCACCAGAGGAAAGAGCAAATTGGAAGGAAATCAAGAAAATAAATTGCTTGTTACTAAAAGAGAAACACTGGAGCGAGAAACCTTTTTTTTTGTTACTTAAATTCGTGCAATTTCTTTAATTTATACCTTATTTCTAATGTGACTTATTGTTCTTTCTTTTCTTTTTTGCCTTGAACTGTTTCTGTAAGATCCCTTGCACAACGCTGTAAATATAAGCCTGGTGTACTGCTGGCAGTCAAGATTTATTTTTCATATTTTTATTAGTTGTAAAAACTATAGAAATAAAAAAATTTGAAGAGATAAGAACAAGTGCAACTTAACAACCATATAACATAGAGTTTAGTGCTGTGCCGGTCGCGATAACTGGTACAGTATGCGATAAAAAAGCAATGACGATGGCCGTCGCGATTACGTATAAAAGATAAATAGAATAAATTTCGCATGTACTGCACACGTGTTTAGAAAGCCAACTTATAAATTTGACCAAAATTTAGCGTTTAAACTGAAATTTATTCTGGGTGTCGAGAATTTATATTTTAACTTATCAGCGGGATTAACATACATACATGTTACAATTTGCGCGTAAAGATAGACAGACGGCTTTCCGTCTGATTCTGATGTACCATATGTTAAGTCTATAATAATTTTAAAAGCTATTTATTATTTGCAAATAAACTATATGTTAACATTTTTTATGGAAAGCGTTTTTTAAAAAAATTAAGTTTAAAAACAATCAATCTCCGGCGTCTATATTATCGAAATACTTGTCACGTTGAAATATATCGTAATACCGGCGAGGTAAATCAGAATGCGTGTTAAACTTGGTAATTTAGTTCAATAGAGATATTATTTATATTTACTTTACAATCGTTATCAGCTATAGGAATGCGATGTTCAATACTCGTTCGTATTCTAACGGTGCTTTTTAATATTTTACGTCGTAGCGAAAAACAGTGATCGGCACATCACTAAAATATTACAACTTATGAAGCTATTGGAGGAATTTCAAAATTAGGCAGCATCTCTTTGGGCGATACAACTCTAAATGTCGCAGATACAAACAGGGGGAACTTCTGTTTATCTGCAATGGTAATGTTGTCATGAAATTAATTGTAAACAAAGACGAATATGATGTCACTTCCGTATTACATTATGACATCACCTGTGTCACACATAAGAACAACACATTCTTCATCTTTTTCGAGGGCAAGCAATTTTGGACCAGTCGCATGGTAGCTTGTCACATGACCTTTCTCATCCAATGAAAAAACTTTGATTTTGTAAATAACCTTCCGCTGGGAAACCAAGCCCACTGCTGCCACCCGGCGTTGAGATTTAATGTTACGTTTCAACAGAAGAGATCTTGGTTTCTGAGGAATGTTTCAGTGCAAATAAATAAAAATTTTAAGACTTATGAAGTTTAGGGGTTTATTTTGACACTTGACAACTTATATTAGACTGAATTGTGGCAACGTGCTCTCAGTGTTTGCAGTTTAGTTGAAGTATGACACAAGAAGAAGTGTGGGCTCTGTATACACATGCATAAAATCCTGATTGGTGTGTTCTTTTTGCATAATTCCACAATACAGCTCTACAAGCATCTAGTCATCAATACTGTTTACCTTGGAGTTATATGTGATCAGTAGATCAAGACTGAAGTTATATCCGTTCCACCTCCAGCAGTGATCAACATCACGTTGCAACATCCGACCACAACGAAGTCCTTCCTCATCCATGTCAGGATTGTTCGACGGCCCGCGATCAACTCCTTGTTCCACTCTCAGCATTGTCAACCATCGGTCTCGATACAAAGGCAACAACCATGCACAAGGAACTATCCCATCACCTTCAACCTAGATTTGATAACACAATCACTAGTGATATTGCAATAAGCAAAGCTTTCAATACTCACTTCAACACAACATGCAAAATCACGAAGGATGTTGCAAAAACGAACACTTTGAAAGGTTTCCATGTACTTTTTTCCATCATATGTTAAAACAAATGCTTTTCCACTTTCTCTGTATTTTTCACGAAAAAATAAAGAAATAGTGCTCTTGTCTCCCACCTGGTGTCCAGGATCATTAAGCCGAAGAAACAACCATCGCCGTAGCAACGTATAAACATCCATTTCAACTTGCAGAATAAATAACTCCTGAAATCAAAAATTAATATAATAGCAATCTGAACCAGTAAACACCCGTCAATTTGCAAAAGTTCTGATTACCTCCCGTCAATTTGCAAAAGTTCTGATTACTTCATAAAAGAATAACATGAGTTAATGCATTACTTTACTAAGGTTCTTATCATGATCCCATGTGCCCTGTTTCAGCAAAACTTGAGAACAAACCTGAGAACTAACAAGTCTGGTCATCAGTTCAGGGTCAATGGCTGATATTAAGTTGTTGTCGAGAAATTTGATCATCAGATTGTTTTCTAACCAATTAATACAAGATTCCTCCACTTTGGTTTGACCATACACTCGAGATGCATGATAATACTCACACACATTTTCCACTGATATAGATTCAATCATGACCTGTACCAAGAAAGTACTCAATATCATACAACTCCTACAAGGCATAGTTGGGTAAGTCAGCCCATCAACAAGAGCGTCGGTGGTATGCAGGCAGCCGAAAGGATGTGGGATCAAAATAGGCCGCTGGCTACTGACTAGACAGTTGCGTCCTTTAGCAAGACACTTAGCTTACATCACTTGAACACATTTAATGGTTTCAACTAAACTAAAAGAATGTCTCAATTTAAAAAAAATCTCATTTATAAATATAACACACTGCAATAGTTTTGATACCGTAACCAATAACTAATAAGTCATGCACACAAATATTTTGCCCGAAGCTAATGCAGTTAGTAGTGTGTTCTATATTATTGAGACCCTTAACTTTTAGTTTAACTGATTTATGTACTGGGCTTAAGTATCTCAAAGTGCATAAGGCCATGCCCAGGGCACAAACCAACAAGCTAGTAGCTAGTTTTAGAATCAATGCACTTAGAATCAATGAAAAACTTGACACCCGATATAAACACAAAAATTGTATTCAATAATTTAATCATTGCGATGTAAGTTTCGTGTTTAATCTAATATCATACGAGCAAATGTCAGATAACCCTACAAAAACATAAAGGAACATTATCACAAATGATATCGTCAAATTAACTCATGTCAAAAATAAAAACCAATGTAAACATAGAAACCACAACCTGTGAACATTGATCCATAAGTCCTTCTAATTGAATAAGAGAAGCTGCAGCGAGGACAGAAATGACTAAATTTGGAGATATTGTCAAATCATCAGAATATAATGAACCAAATGCAGAATTCAAAGAGTTTTCAGTAATGTTGTCATCTGGTATATGGAGGTCGATTACCTGAGTTTATATTTACTATTTATTAATTTTAAATGGTTTAAACATATTACAGTTTATGTGGGATCTTTAGTTATTATTTAAGTTTGAGGGAACAATGAAATTTAGAACTTACTGGTATTATACCAATTTCTTGGGGGCAATTCTTGGAAATTTGTTGCTAAGTGACCATGCACATCTGACAAGTTTAAACACAACTTGTTCCACTGATTAGCTTGGTGGGTTAGTGCTTCGCCCTTCAGCCGAAAGGTTGTAAGTGCGAAACTGGTCGCTAGCAAGTTCATGTACACTTCAGCCGAAAGGTTGCATATTCGAAACTGGTCGCTAGGCAAGGCACTTAACGGACATTTCCTAAATCCAGTGATATGATGGGTTCTATCAAATTGAAGGAGTATGTGAGTGACACACAATACATTTCAATAGATCCGGTAACCCGACGTGGGCGGAAGATAATCTGATAATTGGCCATGTGTTAACGCCCCTTGTGTTTTTCCATTGATGGGAATAAACATGAATATCCAAGTGACTCTAAATACCCAGTGTGGGCAGTGTGTAGGCAGTGTGGACAGTGTAGGCAGTGTAGGCAGTGTGGGCAGTGTGGGTAGTGTGTAAACAGTGTGGACACACTTGAAACCCTAACCCTAACTCTAACGCTAACTCTAACCATAACCCTATATCTAACCCTAACCCTAACTCTGGCACACTGCCTTCACTGCCCACACACTTCCCACACTGGGTATTTAGAGGAACCGGAATATCCTACCTCACTGCAATAGCTCTGAAGTTAACAGACTGTACATGTTTTATTTTAATGAATGCAGTGGTTTAACACACTTTCTAGAATAAACATGAACTTTTCAAGGAGAGTTAGGTGATGTTTATTTATACACAATTATCATAATGTTTAGGTTTGGCGGCCGCGTCCGCTATATTTATTACGGTACTTTATATCCTTTTTTTTCTAATGACGTGTTTTAACGACTGTTCGTTTTGCCGTCTTTTCCTGGTCCTGTGTCGTGATTATATTCGTTTGCCATTTTTAAAAACTGGGGCAAAAAATGAATAAACTAAACTAAACATCACTCGTAATGGCAATTAGTGTGTTGAAAATTTATCAGCGTTGCTATTTGATAAAAAAAGCCCATGGTCCAGTTACCAATGTTATTACGGTCCGTTGAATGGACAGATTTATATCTATAAAATGGGCAATACTAAAAGGAGGTAAAGCGGGAAGAAGGGAAACTGCTTACCAAAACAATGGAAATAAATTTTAACTCTTTCCTAAACGCTAATCACAACTCCAGAACTAACCCAAACTCTAACCCCATGTTTAAAACCAACCCTCATGCCTTAATAATCATTTTAGAGTACAGTTTCCCTCCTTCCCGTCTTCCCGCTTTCCCTCCTTTTAGTTTTCCCCCTATAAATACAAATAAAAAAAATTTAACAAATTTAAACCGTCATGTCAGTTTCCTTCCAAGCTCCTTGGAACATTCCACTAAAGTATCCAGCTTGACGGAGATACAGTTTATGCAACTTCCATTCGCGATCTGCTGCTCGTATTGTGATGTCACTATTTTCTCCATTAATAAACAATGCATTATATATATACTTCGAAGTTGAGCCGGGCTTTCGTCGTTTAATCTCCCTCACACCAGAGGAACAATCACTTTCATCTAATTCCATCTTTCTTTTTAAATTCTGACCGTTACTTTGTGTGGTGCTTTTCAATATATTTCCCATATTATAGGACTATACAGTCTAAATCAAAATCATGTCGAATTTTACAATAACTGAGCCATAACAACAATACCGGTATATCTATATTTCATGGTAATCTGCCAAAATATAGCGTATTGCTGACGTTTCAGGGTTTCCAAATAAAATTCAAATAATTTTGCAAAAAGCAATCGTTGAGTCCCATAAGCTTGAATCGACTGGTATAAAATATTCATAATATTAAAGCAGGATGAGGTCACATATCCAGACGTGGACGGTTCAAAACCACACACAGTCGAAAAATGAACTTTAGAGGGTGGTGTTTTTATTTTATTGGAACTAGATAATAGTTTTATTACCGCTTTCTTTTAGGAATAAGTTGGAACCATATAATCGTTTGAGCGCTGGCAAACAGGTTTTTGTTTTATTTTAATCAGCATAGGCTCGGGTGTCAGAATATAAAAAAAAATTACACCTATACGCGAGGGTTTGCCGAGGAATCGTCATGCTTGTCTATCTTGGCGCTGACATGGCGTGGTAATGCCTGATTTTTATACCAGATTTGTGTATTAAATTTCATAGTATTCTTAATTATGTGACGTAACTTGTTGCCATTGTAACAAATAACGATAGGAATAGTTAATGTAAGAGTATATGTTTTCTATGTTCATTTTTAGGCTTGGAGAAGCGTGGTAATCGCTCAGTTCAGGCGTAGCAAAATTATTGGCTGATGGGGCTGAGCAAGTTGTAATTTCCATACACAATAAAAGACAATATTAAACCCAAGCACACCTCTATCAGCCTCAGTTTAAACAAGGTTTTTACAATTTTTCCGTTTAAGAACAAACAAAATAAAAAAGTCGGTTTTAATGGCACAGTGGAACAAATGATTATTGCGCAAGAAGTACGATATTTATGGCATCACAGTTAACTAATTACACCATGACGTCAAAGAGAAATCAAATTTCTAAAATACGAGCGGAATCAACTCTAGTCGGCGGAACAGGCGGAGTTTTTCGGTTTCTTTCAGGTCTGTTGGGTCGTGTTAATGATGACGTTGGTTCACTCGTTTTTATTATATCAGGGACGCACGGTGACGTTACTTCAACTTTTTTGTCCACCACATCTGGTACTTGTGCCTTATCGTCGGCGCCATTGACTGTTTTAGCCTTTACTGCGTCATCAAATCTATTGTTACGTTCTATGCTTTCTGGAACTTTGTGATTAGTTCCCACAATTGGAACTTTACAAATTTCAGCAACTTCCGTCGACGCACAATCTCCTTTCCTACGTCGACGACCAACGACTCGTCTGCCCCTGTTCTTTCGCGACTCGAATTCTAAAACTTTCGCCAAAGTCGACTCTGATTCACTGGTCAACGTCGAAGTCACGTCGTCCCATAATTCTTGTTGAGCTGACACAAGAAGTGACGTTATTAACGATACGTGTTTATGACGTAACAAAACTTACTTCGCGCTCTTGGTGATGTCACTGCTGCCGCAACTGAAGCCGAAGATCCCCAGAGATTTCCGAATGCACCGAATATGACATCATTATCCCTTGATTGTTGTTTTCTTTTGACGTCACGAGCGTGAGGACCATTGGAATCGTTAAGGAGTTGGGTTTGTGTCAAATTGAGTTTGTTTCCATGGTTGCCGCATCTGCAACATCGCTGTTAAATTAGAACATAATTGTAATGACATGACTTACGGAGGCTTAGTCACGAAATTCTGCCAAGATGTCACTGTCTTCTTGCTCGCGACCCAGAACAATGGCGGGAGGGCCACCACCAACGTCATGACGTACTTTAAGCAGAATATGATGATACCCGGGTGTGGATTACCTGAGCATTATTAATTCATCATCTAGTTTCGTAAACACACACGTGACTCACCTTCAGCCAATATCACGACCGGGTGCTGTTCTGCCGGGCACGGAATACCGTAGTTTCCGCAATTCACCATAAACCACGCCGATTCCCAGTATTTTCGATTCGAATCTTCGATCGCGTATATCGCTATCAGCACAACCTGATGGAACAATGATGTTTGGGAATGACGTAATATAACGTACTGCGTCACGCCTACCTGTGGCAGTATGTACAGAATACTGAAAACTCCAATGCGCAGCATGAACTTTGCGAGATTTTTCTGGTTGGCTTCGTCATCTAGACTTTTGCGCACTCGATTTAAACAAATGAAACCTATATGTCAAAATGCTCGTTGTTATCGAATTATTACCCTGTTATGGCACAAATTACCTGTAAGCAGTACGATAATGCCAACGATCAAATATAATGACATCGGCAGAAGAAGCAAATATCGAAGACCTTCACTGTCATACAACCCAACAAAGCATACTCCTGCAATATGGGAGTTAAAATCTTATACATTTCATATTTATTCCATTTGTCACCTGCAATGTTATCTCCTTCGATTTTTCCAGAAGTGACGACGATCATGGTTTGTATAGCGGGAATTCCCCATGCCAGTCCATGATAATAATGGGAGTACTTTTCTATAGCTTCACTTCCCCATTTTAACCCCGCCGCTAACAACCACGTGACAGTAAGGATAAGCCACCATATTGTCCCGTTAACTGCAAGATAAATATAACATTAGTATGGTCCTACCAAACATTATACAAAAAATGGTCTTAACGACGAGCCCATCATAAGTTTAAATATTGGCCCAATAAAAAAATGTCAATTTAAAATCCCAAAACCAAAATAAACCTAGACCTAGAAAAACCGATACCATCCCTATTATACTGACCACATAACTAATATACGCTGCCCTTAGTATACCTACATAACTCACCTGTAAAGAAATATAGAACCATGAAGACAACAGTACAAAACCTTCGATGGAAACCTTCAGTCACAACAAAGCCCTGTTCAATCTTGTTCTCTTCGTTCGTAACCTATAACAACTCCATATTATCAAATATGTATGGGGTCAATGTTAGCTTGTTACCTGTTCGTTGCATGCCACTTCTGGTCCGAGGATAAAACCGACAATAAATATACAGGAAATGACGAGATAAGACGTAGCATAGAAGACAATTGGTCGCTCGGGATATCGAAATCTACGTCATAATTATAGGTTGGGTTTGTGAACTTGGGATAACCGACACACCACATACCTGTTCGTATCTATTGCAAAGGTAAAAAGAACGAATGAAGTTACGACGACGCATAGTGACGCAAGCACAATGATGATGTAACGAACAATAGAGAGCTCGACTGGATCAAGGTACATATTTGGACATGGAGCCGCGCACTCATCCAACCCCAGAAATGTGTACCTGCATAAAACAACAAGCAAATCAATATTATAAGTCAATTTGGTCATCCCATAAACATTGGCAGCTTATGAAACCCAGTACTATTAGTATAGCTTGTTCGTCTAATAGGACCGTACAGTTCTGAAGCCACAGAAATACTAAATTATCCAATAAGAATGTTTTGCAGAGTTGGGTTTCAATCTACAGATAGGATATTTATGTTGCATCCATGAATAAAAGATAGCAATAGGTGTTATATGTGTTCTCATATGTGAATAATATGTTATTATCGCCGTTCTTATCGATTAAGCTATCCGGCCGGATCAACGTATCTTTATACAGATACGTCTTGCCAAATATAGATTTCATTTTTATTTTTAATCCTTTATTTTTTAACCGTGCATAGTTTTGAACCCATGGTGAGCTTATCGCTAAACCGTTTTTATATAGAATTCGGTATATGAATCGGTCACGGTAACCATTTTTAACGGGATTTATACCCATGATGGGCTGGTCCTTATAGCCGTTGTTGTACAGATACGATACCAAATGGTCGTGGTAACCACTCAGCCATACGATTTCAATATTCAAGACTCACCCGGGTTGGTCAGGTGGTGCTCTCATGTGAGCAGGACATCTCACTTCATAATCCGCCGGGTAACGTGTTTTATTTTCCTCCTCTTCGCCGCGTGACAATGCCGGTGTTATGACGTCATCACCGCTTAGCGGAATGCAAACGTCGCTTAGCAACGCTTCAGACCAGATAATGGAGTTGACGAGAATTGCGTCTCCGGCGTCATTTCCGTTTCCAGTCATGTCATCTTGGAGTGGGAAATTATCGCAGTCGAGTCGTGGCGGCCAAGCAATCCCGAACATCTGTGTCACCGCCTCGCAATCTTCCTTCACTTTTAAACAAAGTGATCGGCACGGCGGAACAACGCCATTTCCGGTGCAGGCCGGCGAGAAGACCGAGCAAAGAAATAATTCCAGAAATCTCGAACATGATGTAGAAATAAGTGGATGAATAGCGCTCATGGAAATCTCAACTTCTTGTTCGTTGGCGTCATTGTTGAAATTCGGGAATGTTGTTGAATTGTAAATCCATTTCACCACGTCATTGTCACCATCACGGGATTGACCTACAGAACACATCGGCAACATCACTGGGCGGCATTTCGGATGGACGTTTGATGATGACACCTCAATTATGAGACAACACAGCAAATATATTCCAGACTTAACAACCATGTTCACCTACGTCATATTCACTCCTGTGCAAACAACACGCTTAAAATATCCTCAATCTGTGACGTCACAATAGTCCATTCAGATACCATCGGGCGGAACTATGACTACACATAGGGACAGAGCTAAAGCGCGAAACTGTTCTGATAATCTTCAAATTTCAAGAGTCCTCCGTGACGTCACAAGGGCTCTATAGGAATAAAGGACTGTGGCGTAAAATCTGCGACTAAACTGTTTGCCCGGCGGCGCTTTATTGGTATTTCGAGTCAAAACAATGCATCAATTGTGACGTCTGTCACCTTTGCACATCACAGGGAAAAGACCTTGGTCGATTTCCCACGAGACAATTAATGGAATGAACACGTGATTAATGGCACGCGTGCTTAATGGAATTCTGACAAACAGTTCATTATGACGTAACCATCGTAGTCTCCCAGCAGGGATAATCACTATTGTGACATCGTAATAATAACCGATAATCCTTTCTGAAATCGCTGCGAGATAGAAAAGCAAACCAGATGTTCTAAGTTCCAAGTCTAACATAGCGTGCGCGACCAAGCGTATAAATTCATCAATAATTAACAACGCGAACGTTTCGCGACTTCGAATCGACGCTAATTGTTACGAACAATATAATCCCTTCGCATCGGAGACCACCTGCTGTGACGTAATAGTCTGGGGTATTGTTCGACATAATAGGACTTGTACATAAAGAGATTTACAACATATTTGAAATGCTTTAATCGAGCGCCTTTGCCAACTTGTACTCAAAACTACATACAAACTAGACCACCCTGCAAGTATCGGCGGTATATCGACATTAACACATACAACACAAACTAACAACACATATAGCACATACACTACGGCGATGTACAACTCTCATCTATTCACAGCTAACCGAGTCTAACCTCCTACATAATAAACGTCGATTGTGACGTAACAACTGACAGGGACGAAAAGAAAGGCGTGTTGACTTAGAACCGCGATAAGAAAAAGGGCGCCTTCATAAAACATTCAGCTTGTTTCGTCACTATGCTGAAAGTGGCGGATAGAAAATATTTGCTGACCTTACAATCGACTGTGGATGGTAATAATAAATTCATTATTAACGAATCTCGGTTCTTACCTTATAAAGACCAGTTGCCTTCTTTGGCACGCGCCCTCTCGCTTATTAGCGCCCACTAACCGGTAATTAAATTCGCTGTAACTTTAATTATGTTTGTTGACTCGCGCTATGCATTATATCATCACAATACAATTTTAAACTGGACAAGTTTACAATTGAACCTGTTTAAATAAAATGATTTGCATAATTGTAAAGAAATGGCAAGTGGCGGCGATCTTGTGGTCTGGTGGACACTGGGACTGAATAATTGGTTGATCGGTTTCATGGTCACACACACAACTGTAACGGTTATGGTGTTGAGCCGAGTAAAACGGATGTTTCCAACTGTGGTTTCAAACTCTCGGAGATAAAATTATGATCCTGTTCCGATGCAAACCATATTACACGTAATGTACGTATATATATATAAGTTCGGTTTCAATTATATTGCAACACTGGTGCAACTCATGTGATTCCGACTATGTGCGTTGACTATTTATGAAGTTCCATTGCTCCTTCTGTGCTGCGGAGGTACTGCGATATCTTACCCAAGGGGGCATGTAATAGGCGTGTTTAACATATTACTCTTCCCTTCACTCTAATGCAAACTGACCTCACAAAAGGGCTGTCACTCAAAATCCACAGGAAGTCTTAGATATTTTTATCTAATATTGAAGCTTTGATCTGCAACTTAAACCCAAAACCCTTCAAATTTTGAATTAAAAGATTTGAGCTGGTACCTCTCCCTTATACATCGGTAACTTTCCCCCAACAAAACAGCCTAAACTTTACAGCTAAACGAGAACACATGCGCGCAGCCTAACACATGCTGATTCCAACTGTCCAAACAATGGGAAATCACAACAATTGTTACTCAGCAAAACACATATTTAAATACCATGACTAAGGGCCACTCGTCAGATCCGGCCGCGCATAGAGGTATAATAATTTGTTATACGCCATCTAATAATGTAGGACGATGTTCCAAAGCAGGCTGCTGTTAAAGGACTAACAACATGACAAGCATGTTAAATATTTTGTCCAGTTGTTAAGGAGGAATGACCTAAATTTAGTTTATTTTTCGTCGTTTCGACACGTAAATAATGATACCACAATATTAAATACAGCAGAGAAAATGTCAGCACAACGGCACGCGTTAAACTGAAAACGGGTTAAAGTAAGAGATTAGACAAAAATACTATGCAGTTTAACTTAGTGATTAATTCAGCGCATGTCAACTAGTAAGCTATAAGTCACCGTATCGCAGAGAAATTTTAAGAAAACAATCATCTTTGTTCATCCCAAGAAAAACGTGATTAAGCTTTATTGTATGATTTAGATGAAAACAATAGCGACATCCCGTGGTTACTGCATTTAATCGAGTTTTCGGTTGGTCGTTATTCCTTTATCGTCTTCAAGAATGGATTCAACGCGTGCGCGGTCGAGTTTATCCAGTTGATCACCCGGATTGTTGTTGTCTATATAAGGCGGTACCAGCGCCTCCAACCGCAGCGCTGTTTAGGATTAGTTTGTGGGATTAATTCATTTGTTATGTAATGGGATTGGCCAATATACTCCACTGTCATGTCCGTGGGCTTGTGCAAGGCGCTTCTCGGACGTTGCCTCAATTAAGTTAACACACGGTTAATGCTCAGATTACCTCGCGCACACCGTCGGGTTAATGGAGCTATTACAATAAAATATTTTTATGTTGTGTATGATTGAGACGTTCCTTTTATTTAATAAAATCCAATAATTAACTGGGTTTAGGCAATGTACGCCAAGTGCCTTGCCCAATGACACAATCGACTAGCTAGCGACAAGTTTCGGACCTGTAACCTTTCGGCTGAAAGGCGATGCACTAACCCACCAAGCTAGTCGGTCGGACCACAAAACTTAACACACTAAACCAACTCCAGAAACCGGAATATAACGGTTGTTGTTTTCCTATTTCCTAATGTGAGATAATTTCAGTTTATCATGGATAAAACTAATCAGTAAAATGGTAAAACCAAATAAGTCTTTCATGGCGTTTCAATAAACCATCAAACGGAAATATGGGTGAAAACTAAATAAACCTGTAACGAAAACTAGCACAAAAATGTATATAGGATTAATTGATTAAAATTTAAAAGAAGACCAAACGTAGTTTAACAAATTCGGATATATGGTTGTAAATATAAATCACTTTGTAAATGTGTACCTTTGAGTGATGTAGGCTGACAGGCGATCAAATGTTTCACCTCATGCGCGCGCATCGCTTGGTATTGCAATCTCATTACTCGGATGCGATTTCGCGCTTCCGCAGCTCTGCAGGTATTATGTCATATTACGAGTACATTGATACTATAAAATCGACGTACTTTAATTGGCCAATCAAATTGCTGTGTTTGTGTCGTTCTAATTCATCCTCGATATTCAACCGCGGCTTTAAACTTCGCTCAGTCTGGATCGCGTTTTTCACTCGCTTGTGTGCGTTGTCGAGTTGATCCTGGATATCTTTGCTCGGTTCCTCGTACGCCATATACCTGGGGAAAACCCCCAAATTAGTATCAGGAAACCCAGACACAAAATGCAATAAAAACCTTGATCTTTCCTGAGGGCCCATCTTTTTAATTTCATGAGGTGACTTTTTCTTCCAAGTTTTAGGTTTTCCATGGGTTGCCTCGCCCATTTTTTATTCAAATTAAAAAATATATAAATGTCTAAAATGAAATTAAGTACAATAAGTGAAAGTTAAACAAGTTTTAAATTATTCAAATTTACCGCAATAAATAAACATAGCCCGGTAGAAACAGTTTTACAATTCACCAAACATATTTCTCGCTAAGCGATCGATTTTCTGTTGGTTTGATGTCAATTAAACATGACGTCACAATCACAGATACCAGATAGTTTTTGTTTTGTTACCGGCTTTAGTTTAGAACCCAGGATGGGTACGTTGCTAAGACCGTTTTATGTAAGTCTGATGCATCTAAACATACAGTGTACCCAGTATACTACCAAATGTACCGTAACCACCAACCCAGTGCTGGGTTACACTACATGTTTAGAAGCACCATGCACTGAGAAATCATATTGCAAACAGTTAAGATTGACACTTTAGATTTTTGCATTTTTTAGGTAAAACAATTTCAGAGTTGTTTTCTAGATCGACGTATTTTTCGAATCTTATCTTTTGTTACGTAGAGAGACAGGGCGACAACAACCAACAATTGAACATCTTGCAAATATCTTACTGACTTAGAATCAAGTTTTTTATAGTAAGCCGCGTTACAATATATTTTTTTATGTCAAAAAAATAGAAGATACTCGCATTCAGCTACTCATAAATCGGTAATGGCGGTGGTTTGTTCTCTTGACAACAAACAACTCAAGCGTAACGTAATAAAATCCGATGATATCAGGGTTTTCATGTCTCGTTGTGTCATTTTTAGACACACATATAAACAATTTTCTCTGATATACTCAATATATTATTTACCAAATAGTGTATAAAAAATGGTCTGTTGAAATTCGCAATAATTATAAAACATTACAATAGCTTGTCCGGCCCGGTCACTTATTTGAACAGCGTTGGAACATGAATTGAAAGTTAGAAAGGATTAAAACTGGTTCCAAATTGTTTATTTTTTTATAGGCCTAGGTTTCGAACTCCTGATAGGCACACCAGCAAAACCATTTTGGTGGAATTTTTGTCAGCTGTGTCTTCCAAAAACTAAGTGACGTTACCCGATTCGATTGGTTTATAGGCTGAAGAAACCCCGCGGAAAGCTCTCCGTCGCATTGCACGCTCTACAATACTTAAATTTGCGATTGGTGGGAAGTAAACTGACAATTGCCTGTTACAACTATAACCGCCTCTCACAGGATGAGCATGAATATGCTATTTTCTATTATAAGATGTGGCTGTGTCCACTTGCAGAGATAAACATTAGACATTCATTTATCCAATGGTGGCCCTGGGTATTATAAAAGAACGACGTCATACTGATGTTGTTAGATTCGCAGGGCAATACTCCCTGCACTTTTTCCTATGTGCTGTCACTTTTATTAAAGGTTTAATTTTAGTTAATATTGATTTAACTTTTTCGCTGCCTAAATCAATGTTGTTTATTTCCTCTTATGTCGGTGTGTATTTGTGGACAGGCTTTTAGTACTGCAGTTTTGCCGTTTTCTTCCTGCTTCCTATCTTTGAAAATAAACCACGTACTACACTTCCAAAAATAAAAACTAAACTAAACTTATTAGAAAATAGCGACATATTTTTCGAAGTTATTCCATGATTTTAAAACAAACTCCCTTAAAAAAATAATTGCTTTCTAAATCGAAAAACGCACTATACAAGAAACAATGTAACAAACACCGTAACGATTTTATTTCAGGTAAATCTCCATTTTTTATTTACACCTGGTTATTGCACACCAAAACTGCTATAAAGACTGCATTCACATGATCATTTATCCATATCGGTCCTGTGAATGGAATGCAAATAAATTATGGATCTTATACAGTTTCAAAAAAACATAAAGATATTCTATACAATTAGTTGGTTTTGTCATTTACATATATTCTAAAAAAAGGGTATTTAATTATTTATGTTTAGCCAAGATTGGGAAAACATTTTTAGATTAACATGCGACCACTGTCGGGTTACAATGATATTGCACTGTATTGTATATGATTGAAAATTTATTTCAGTTTTACTAGAATCCACTCTATCTTAGCCAAGGATACAACCTTCTAAAAAAGGCACTATCCTACCAAGCAATTCAACAACACAAAATTCAGGACTACCACTAAACACTTATACATGTGGCCAAATTATCAATGCTTTTGTTTTGCAGGAATGGTTAGTTACTTTCCATTGTTTCTGGGTTAGAACAATGGGACTTGATTGCTAATACATAAACTAAATATCAATTGGTTCATATATACATCTGAAGATTGGTGCCTTGAGCTGGTGTAAAAGAAACTAAGCTGTCCAACAGTCATAAGAAATGTTGAATATGTAAAAAATAAAACCAGGACTGTCCGTGTAAAATAAATAATTAAATGACAGAGACCTGGATTGAAGAGGCGATACCGGATGCAAAATTTGAAAGTTTTCCTGCCACACTTCTAACCCCTTCCTTTACACCATCTTTAATATCAGACACATCAGGAACATGGTTTTGCTGTGGTTTGCTGTTTCCATAATAATCCTCACTTGATATGGATGTGGCACCGTCGAACTTTCGTAACCTTTCACCCGATGTAGGCTGTGATTTCAACTGATATATATAATTTGCTCGAAATTAATATAAAATTTATTGGCTCGTTTAATTTAAAAATATTAATACACCACACATAAGTAATTTGTACTTAAATCTACTGATGTCCATTAATAAGTTCTGTAAGACATACTAAATACCCCTGCTTTGGAGCAATGTCTGAGTCAAAGAACAGTCCCCACTAACACAACATTTTAAGGCTTTTTTTTGTACCATTTTAGCCATTCTTGAACCATTTGATTAATAGAGAGAAACACAAAGTTAATACAAGTTTAATACCTATAAAAACCTAAGTAGTACAGTTTATAACTATGATAAATCAATTATTATAACATGCAAAGATAAAACAGTGAGCTCTTTGGTAAAATTATAAAAAGGTATTTTTTAATTAATACAATTAAAAAAAGCTAATATTTTAATTTTTTGTTAATAATAATAACCTCTGATTGGTTTCCGAATAGCATATCTGATGATACTGCTTTAGAATTTTGCAAATGACTTGGTAACGGCTTGGTATCGTAATTTATCGTTGATTGCACTGATCTGCGTATTAGTGGTGGATAAAAATTAATTGCTAGGTTAATCATAGTGAATGTAATCTGACTAGTTTCGTATTCAATTCCTACCCTGACCAGTGGCTTTAAACCTTGCAGAGGCAGAGAACTTTGGTCACTTAACTCATATCGCACTATCAGCGAAAAAGGTGTAGGAGAGATTCTATGCCATCCCCGGTAACATACTAGAGTATTCTAAACAAGTATTGTGTCAAACAAAATTGTTTAACAACATTACAAGTTATTAAAAAAACAATACACATAACAAAAATGCAGGCATAAGCATTTTCCTCTTCAAAACCCCAATTTTTTTATGCATGTTTTAATATTAGGTTAACTTTTAATTCTGAATTTTTTTGATCAAATGATTACAACACTACTTTTTCCATTAACAACTCTAAATTTACTAGTAGAAGCTCTATATAATTTTAAGTACTATTCCTGTACACATTAACTATTAAGTTAAAACAAAACATCAGTTTATATTAAACCAATTGTTGAGGACTGTGTACTCTAACAACTGTTCCGATATTGGGTAATGTAATTAATTTATTTAAAAACTGCCCAAATAGCTTTGGTGGAAAAAGTAGTACCTGTGATTTCAACCTGGTCCGGCCAGTTTGTCTGGCGGTTAAGTGCGTCAACTTTCAATTGAATAGTTGCAGCTGCGAAACTGGTCACTAGCTAGTCGGTTATGTTCTTGGGAAAGGCACTTTACGTACATTGCCTGAACACAGCGGATTAATGGGTTCTACCAAATTGAAGGAACATGTCTATCATATACAACACACTGCAATATCTCCGGTAACCCGATGATGAGCGCGAGGTGATCTGACGATTACTCCTGTGTTAACCCCCTTGGTTTTCCCATTCACAGGAAAAAACATAAATATCCTATCCTATGGTGCCAGTTCTAAAGAAACTTCTGGTATGGTAGGCCTATGCCAAATGAACAAACCTGTTGCTTTTTGGCTCAGCTTTCATTCCAGTATTGCCTGACGGAAACTTTTCTATTGGATCAACACTGCTTGAATATTTTTTCCTTGAAAAGTCATCTTCGTAATCGCTATCCCAATTCCTGGGAAATAAAAACAAGATTTCAACAAAGTTCGCTTTATTTAAAGGACATACAACGGAAATCAGGATAATTTTGGAAAGTGTAATTTTTATTGCGAAATAATTAATTTCCATACAAACATCATAAACCACTAATATGAGGTTAAAAAAACAGAGTATATAAAACATTTATAATAAAATAACTGCATGAAACTATACAGCACTGCATTATTACATCATAATTACTTTGATGAAGTAAAAAAGGCGTCATAGAAAGTATCATTTTTGTCCTCGTATCGCCCTCGCCTGGTTGGTTTAACATCCACTTGGTCAATTGTTGTCATATTCAATGAATGAGATACACCACTGCAATATATAAAATCTTTAGTATGGCATAATAATACCACGGATATCCTTACTTGGGATAAAAAAACATTCAGGGCCTAATTGGGAATTTAATTTGAGCACAAACAAAACAAGTTAAATTAAATATCTATTACTTGAATATGTACAATTCACTACCATTGTTGTGTTTCTTTTTACCACACCCCAAGAACAGTGACAAAAAGCTACATATATATATATATGTTCTATGCTATATTAACTGTTCCAATCACATAGTCCGAGTGAATAGTCTGGTGGTTTAGTGCGACGCCTTTCAACCGACAGGTTGCAGGTTCGAAACTGGTCGCTAGATAGTCGGTTATGTCCTTGGGCAAGGCACTTTCCAGACATTGCCTAATTCCGGCGGATTAATGGGTTTTACATTACTAAATTGAAGGAATGTGTGTATCATATACAACACATAAAATAAAATAGCCCTGGTAACATGAGGGTGGGCGCGAGGTGATCTGACGATTGCCCATGTGTTAACCAACTTGGTTTTCCCATCAACAGAAATAAACATAATTATATCCTATCCTATTCTCCTATAGTTCCCACTATAAACTATATCAGAAAAGAATTTTAGTGACCACAGAATGGAATCTTTAGGTACAAATTTAAAATTAGCAGGTGTATTGAAATTTGGAACTAAAAATGTTTTTATGCATCGTGTAAAATATGAGCATTAGTTTTAGAATGTCATTTACAAAACCTGTGTGTACCATAGTGAACCAATCAACTCTAGACAGAGTGCGTGGGAGCATTCCAGTCACATGTTTTATTAGCATTTTTTTTAATTTACATTTTTAAACTGAAAATATATAAAAGTCATTATAAAATGAACACTGCCTTCGTTTAAGGTATTTGGTAAAAAAATATTAGTATTGGTGACATGATGGCCATTGACCTTATAAAATGACTTAAAAACAACATTTATAATGAAAAATCTCCCATAATATAAAATGTAATTAAGTAAATTTAATACCCAGTCACTTTATGACTGCAGTCGACTCCCAAAACCTATTAAAATCTATACAAAACTTCAAGACCTTCGTAACAGTTTGGCATTAATTTCCGAAAAATTAAACCTGACCCAAACCAGTAATCTGTCTGATTCAATGTCCTCTAAATATTAACAGAAAAAAAAATTCTAATTGAGTTAAAACTTTTAGAAGTATTAGCTAATATGTAATGGTTATACAATTTTAGGATAAATAATTGAACAAGAAAAATAAAAATGGAATTAAATAATCCGTTTTAACTTACAGTACCCTCTTTAACAGTATTCCAGTAAATCCCAAAAAATGTAGAGTAGGAAAAATGAATTATTTAACCGTTTTAAAACTTTGGTAACTAATGTATTAGATGTGCAGTGAAGAGTAAAGAGAATACAAGAAAAGCTTAAAAATATAAAAAAGACATTTGTTTTTTCACAATTTTTTTGCCCATATTTTACTGGTGATGACAAATTCAGAACATTATTTATAGTTTGTAACCATAATGCTATTAATGTTTTGTAGTTTTTTTTCAGTTTTCATAAAACTTGAATTGTAAAGTATATGCCCCTTAAGATATCTAATAAATGCTAACTATTTTTTAATAGTTCAAGGACATGGACATTGCTTGAACACACTAAATAAATGCAATAAATTAAATATAAACCAAACACTGCCATAGCGCCAGTAACCAGACTGTGGGTATAAGGTAATCAGACAACTACCTGTGTTATAATGCTCCACACTGTCACACCCACAAAGATAACCATGGGTAATATATTGCTAAACCCCACAATTAGCAGTTTAGTTATTGTTGATGTAATTACCAGTGACAAGGCAGAGATATACACCTTGCTTTGTTATCTACAGGTGAAGACTTAACTAATTGTTCTATTTTAAATAATGTATGAAAATAGATACAACTCAGAACACATGAATTATAAAAGTTACCGGTGTTTTATTATTACACAGATTATGACATTTTAATAAAGAAGATGTGAGAATAGTGAGATCATTACTGAATAATGACAACATAATACTCACTCTGTTCTGCCCATTCCCATTCCAAGTCGTTGAGCTTGTTCTTTTTTCCTATCATCCATTTTGTTCATCTTTGCATCAATTTGCCTCTCTTTGGTGGTAATGTCTTGGTACGCAAGTTGTAATGATTCAGTGCTGCAGTAATAAATATCAATTAACATAAAATTAAAACATAACAAGACCAGTTTCTACCTGACAGGTTCACTTTTATTATTTTCGTTTTTATGGTCCAGTTTACTGTTATCTAAAGCTTCGGCAGTTTTTTCCAGTTTCTCAAAGTCTACTTTTGTTACTTTGTGTGCCCCGAGTCCAACCTTTCTCGCACCCAACTGCAAAACAAACTGACGTAATTAAAATGTTAGTTTTAATTACGATATCACAAACCCCTTTCTTCGCATTTTTCTTTGTGATGGTTGACTTGGTTGTTGTTGAACGCACAGAACTGGCTGGGATTGCATGACGTAAATTATCAGTGGTTTCCATAGCAACCTAACCACTATACAAAAAAGGATAGAACTTGGCACAAAAAATCAACAAAGTGTTTATAGACAGTATAAAAAGAAGCACATTTTTTAATTGATATAAACAAAGCATGAATTGATATAACAAATATCATTATTTCTTTTTAAGTCTGTGTTCTGGCTTTACAGTTTTCCCAGTAACATTTTTCGGCGCACTTTTCTTCTCTACAAGATTTGATTTGGTAGATTTCTGCGATTTCTGAGAAGAATTTTCCACCGACTTTGATTTTTTTTCTTCTGCGACTGGTTTAGAATCTTTCTTCAACGTTGAATCCTTTGCGTATTTGGAGTATGATGTGACTTCCTTTAATACCTCCAGCACTGCGTTCGGATGGACATCCATATGCAACAAGTCAAGCAGGATTTTAAATATTTGCGGATCAACCGTCAAACCACCATAATAACAAAGTTCCCATAAGTCTGTTTCTTCTAGGCTTAAAATACTACTTCTATGAATAGATGATGTCACAGATACACTGGAAGACATTATTACACCTTATACCTGTATAAAATGATAATATTGTTAAATTATTAATATTTATACCACAGCTTTTCTTGTTATTAGTCTGTAAAAAAATTGCCAATGTGCCACTCCCGGCCAACATTCTGTAAATGCCTAGGCCAAGAACACAATCGATTGGCTATTGCCTGGCAATTCCACCACATGGTGTGAGAAGATAATTATTTATTATTAGCTAAACCTGTAACACAAGTATTGTTGCAAAAGCACAACCGATTAAACACAACATTGTATGGAAGTGGTACTTGGTATGGTGGGGTGGTATATATATTGATGTATTGTAGGCTGGCTCCTGGCTGTAGGTGCACTTATGCTTTTTTTATGCTGAAGTTAATTTACCTCCCGGTTTTAAAGGCACAAGGTTATTCTGCCACATTAAATTTAATTCAGTGACTGGTGTGAAAATTATTTGTAAGTAATTAAAAGTAGGTTAGGGTATTTAGCTATCATCTTACATATATCAGATAATGATGGTTCGGACCAGGTGAATGATAAAATCTATCGGGTCATTTCACAAGGAAAATCATAAGTTACCTTCTGCCCAGCCTATAGTATAGCCTGAAAAGTATAGCAAGATCTCATGGATACACGACCCAAAAACAGGGTGCACATCCATAAAAAAATAAGCGCAGGTTTCATATGTAATATCGGTTATTACTTGTAAGTTGTTATGAGAAAAACTAAAAGGTGTGAGGCGGGAAGGAGAAAAACTGCACACTAAAATGATGATTATGCCAATAGAGTTAGTTTTAAACATGAAAAGTTTAGGTTAGTTCTGGGGTTGAGTGTTTAGGGCAGGGGTAAAATTAGTTTAAATAGTTTTAGTAAGCAGATTTCCTCCTTTTCGCTTCCCCTCCTTTTAGTGTTGCCCAGTTGTTATGTTATTTTCGGATACATATGTGAGTTTGCCCCCAGAGCTATGCCGTTAGAATAAATCAATTATTTGTCTGTTTACCATCATTGGTTAAAGCCATTAAACCATTAACTATCCAAAGTCTAAACCGTACCTTTACATGTAAACTTTCAACCAGCATAGTTTTTACTTTTTAAACACAACAGCTATTTAAAGTTTTAACAGTCCAAAGTTGCTTCAAATATAAGTTACGAAGATATATTTTAACTCATAAATATGTTTCACTCGACCAATTTTTCTTCTTTTGGTTTTTACATTTTAAAGAATATTTTTTACAAAATACTTAAATACAATCTATGCTTGTGGCGGATGCATGGTTAGTAGAAAATAATAGGATATTCGCGTTTTGTTTCCACGAATGGTTAAACGCAAGGTGTCTTATCACATGGTAATAATCGTCAGATCACCCGTGCAATCTGACGAGGTAAGGTATCCGAGCGGTTAAAATGAGTTGTGTAAAATTGAGGCATTCATATAGTTTCATTTAAATCAATTAATCTATTGGATTCAACCGATGTCCGCTAAGTGATTTGCCAATTGATACAATCGACAAAGCCAAATTTTGAATTTAATCCGGTCACATTTCAAGTGACAGTCCAACGCGGTGTCAAACTTATCGACGTGTTGTAAATTGTTTTTGGTAATACAGAGGCGATGATATAAAAAAAACTTCAAATATATATATAGGCCTATAGGCTATAGTAATATATAAAAAAAAACAATAATATATAAAATAGGGTCTTTACACCAATACAAAAACGTTAAGGTGACACATAACCCACCGAGCTAGCCTATTATTCAGTTCTATGAAAGATATTTCGCAGACGACAAATAAATTCCGTATCTGATTAGAACACATTTTATCGACAACGCCCATCAAATTGTACAAAAGTTTATCCCGTAATTGCACATATTGCCAGGTCTTGGAGTTTGAGTAATCAGTTAGTAGGCCTATGACGTCAGTGACTCTGAAGCATTTTAAACCTGATGAATGTAACAATATAAGTGTGACTTAGCTCGTACATTAATGATTTTCCAAACCGCTCGATTGTCAAAGACTTAAAGAGATTACGATGCCAGTACGACTTTCACCTGCTTACGTAACTCAGCTTGCTAATGGTTGTGTTGGCGTATTGTCAACGTGACCAAATGGTTATGTGGCAGAATTGTTAACGGGACCGATTCATATTTCTACTTAAACAACAGTCTTCCGCCCAGTTAGTGTGATGGTTTAGTGCGGTGCCTATCAACTGTCAGGTTGCAGAATCAAAACTGGCTTCTAACTAGTCGGTTGTGTCCTTGGCCAAGGCACTTAACGGACATTGCCTAAACCCACCCGATTAGTGGGTTCTACCAAATTAAAGGAACGTGTATTTGATACGCAACACACTGTAATAGCTCAGGTAACGCGACGGTTGGCGCAAGGTGATCTGACGATTGCCCGTATGTAAACACCCTTGATTTTCCCATTCACGTGGATAAACATAAATATCCTATCCTATCCTAGGCCAAAAAATATAGAAAAAAGTTACTGCGACCGAATCATTCCGAGTTCATTAAAAACTTCATCCGCCTAAAAAACATATTATACATTGTAAGTGTAATCACAGTTGTCAAGGACGGAACAACATGGAAGCCGTTGATGTTTAGGACAGCCGAAGTCTCTATCAACACCAATGTTACTTAGTGGTCAATTTAATGTGGCGTCATACCCATCTCCATTTTTCGCTGACAAAGCGATACTGCAACATTGTGGCTTGGGAAAGTTTGCAGGTGGTTAACATGAAGAAGTTTGTACGTTATAAATAACTTGAACGGTATTATAAATATATGGTTCGGACTAACTAAACTTACAATCAAGATGTTGATCATATTGTTGACATTTGTGTTCTTTGGTAGGAGCAGTGCTCTCACTAATGACGAAATAGCTGCATTCCAAGCTCGACCGTATACAGAGGGCAACACAGGTTTGCAGGGGGAAGTGGCTGTTGAGGACAGGGGAAGTTTCTTAAGGATAACCAGCAATGGTATCCCGGATCACCAAACAGGTGATTGTCATATTTGAATAAATGCTTCAGCTCTTTATACCTTCCACATCCAGGTTTATTCAATGGAGCGCAATCCCCCAACTACATATTACCCCACAATAACGTCTATGATATCCCGAAAAACCCGATTATTGGTTCTTCAAGTTCCTGTACGCCCATGGGCACGATCGGAATCGCCATTAACGGCGTTTCCATCTTCAACCAGTTCACTCAGGGTTGCTGTAACGCAGGTAGGTATATGTAGATTTAGTGTGATAAATAAGTATTATCATCGTATCACACCATCCAGCATTGTTGGTAACAACCTTATCGCAGGTGAAGAGGAGTTGAATTTGTTTGATTATTGTTGGGGCCATCCTTCACCACAGAACCAATATCATTACCATATCACACCTTCTTGTCTGTACAAGCTCGAGTGCGGTCAACCATCCGGCATAGTTGGTAAGAAAGTGACGTCTTTAATGGTGACGTATTGTGATACGCATGCATAATGCAGGTGTTGCGTTGGATGGATTCCCGATATATGGACCTAATGATGAGGACGGCACGGAACTCTTCACAGCAGATCTTGATGAATGTCACGGGAAGTTTTCGTCGGACGGAAGTTATAGGTTTCAATAGCTATATATGTTAGCCATTTTGAATGCTTTATCTCTCCTTGAAAGCTATATTAAACAATCAAGCGTAATCAATCAAGCGCACACAATAGAGATGTCACTGTGTAATGTTTGTTTAATTCATATGTCAGAACAGGTCAAGCTCCCGTACTTAAATTAAATATATAGCTTTCTGTGTAATCTTGGATACTATCTAACTTTTTTTAAGGATGACATGTGAACGATATCTTAATAAGAAACGATACCTTTTTTTATATTTAAACACTATTTATGCTCCAGGTATCACATCACCTCCGACTTTCCGTTTATGGTGGGTTGTTTCAAGGGAGTTCCCCTAACCAACGTGAACTGTGGTTGTACGGATGTTGTTGATGTTTGCACCGAATTCGTGAGTAACTTCAGATTCTAGAGTGTGTCAACTACTTGCAAACAATTGAATAATACGATATATGTTTCTTCGGGCAGATACTAATAGGTTTGCCTAATTATCATACCAAATTAAGTAGTGTTTCTGTATCATTTAATAAACGTTGATCTATTACCTGACCTTCCAAAAAACTAAGATTTAATTTTAGTGCATGTGAATATAAATTGTTATTGCACTCATCGCTAGCTTGAAAAATCATGTTGCAGGGATACCTCCGCCGATACCCATAACAATTGTACGGTCGTGTGGCCAAATGGTTAACGCGGCTGATACGTATACCGACTACCATACTAAAACGGTCCGAGTAACGATCCCGTCATGGCTTCGAAACTTTCGGTTAAAAAAATCACCCATAACAATTGTGTAAACTGTTCCAATACTTCCCCTTATAATGTTACCTATCAGTCCCCCTTATAATGTTACCTAAGCCACTGGTATTTCGATTAAACCTGGAGTTTTTTTTATAGTAATCTGTAGCATCACTAAGGATAATTGTGGTTCGGATTTAAGCAAACTGTTTTTACAAAGGTTGCAGTCTTACGGATTAGAATATTAAATAACCTTCCTGCGTCTAGTGTTTCATAATCCTTTATTATTTGCAGAACAAGCCACCACCTCGCCCACTTTATAACAGGAAAACTGGAAAGAAAATTAAAGTGAGTGTTGTTTTACGTAAAATCGATTATTGGATAACTATTCGTTAATGTAGACATTGAGCGATCTGTTAGATCTGAAAACCAACGGCAGCTTCCAGTGTTGTTCCGACCCCGACAACTGTGACTACACTTACAATGTCAATTCCGCTGTTCCGAACAGTTAAATAAATATGCAAGCATCTTCTAATCCATTATTAACTCAAATAACTTTTGTGTCTGATTATAAAATTATGAACCTACTGAACAGCAGAAGCTGAAGAGGAGTTTTATTGCAGCATGACCAGACTTAGATCGTGATTTAATTTTTTTATGCACCACGCGTATCAAGATATCCTCCAGTCAAATATAAGGAGAAAAAATAATATATAAACGAAACTAAAATGCCACAAACTGCAGATTAACTAGAAAGTTTCACTCACTACTTATTTATCACCACGTTTAAAAACATTAAATTGACTATTATTTTTTTTGCGTGCAGAAAACAATGAGTCTCCTTGAATTAAGTCATAAATCATTGATTATTCTAAAAATTTAAAGTAAATTTAAATTTTGAACCGGAGATATCGGCGATAACGCCAAAAATGCTGAAAATATGCATCTTTTTTACTTTTTTACCGATAGCGGAAAGTATCCTTGAGGTTTTTGTAAAATTCAAGGTCAAGGCAAACTGTGGACAAGTCAGTTAGGATTCCTAAAAGTTTCAACCCAAGAAAAGTTCTACCCAAAGACCCGGCTACTATACATGCCTGGCACAAGCGTTACCCAGAAAAAAAGAAACGGAGTGAAATCAAAATGTGTCTCCTTTAGATTCGAAGGGTAGTGGACCCGTAAGTATATGGACTGGTTTAAGAGAATGTTTAACAAATGACAGTTGCCGATTTTCACATTTTATCCGTTAGATAATAATACTGGATTCCAGACAACGTATATGATACTTGGTGGACAGGTGTTTTTTCTCTTAGGATAGCTTGCGAAAGAAACAAACATCTCGACGACGATGGCGATGATTTGGCCTGATCGAAACTTGACGTTCAGACTTCTTATGGATGTGGAAAAGGGAAATTGTTACCAATTATTCTGGAATCATTTATGCTTGCACATCGGCGAAAATGCGCGTGTTTTGTAATAGTGATCATATGTTTCTGCTACACGGCTGATGAGAAAGAAACTTCTTTCCGTGAGTGCGAAGCCATGTGCGCGGATCCGGTTTAACCTTCAATAACTGCACTAAGTTTAAAACTGTAGATGTAAGGAAATTAAACAAAGCAGTAGTTAAAATGTTCCTGTAAACCTCAGTAATATATATATTTAAAGCAAGCAATATGCTCCTGTCGAATACTTTAGGATTCCGCCGTTATATAAAAAAGAAG
>CH002898.1:37721-67317 GCA_000149265.1 Ciona savignyi | reverse complement strand
TAAAAAGTAATACCAAAATCGGATAAACCTGAACAATATAGATATGTGATATTTATTTATAACCCTTGTGAAATGAAAACGCGAGGGGAGTCTGTTACCACACGGACGGGAAATCGTCAGATTGCCACTTTTCCAACGTTGAGTTACCAGAGTAATTTTAGTGTTGTATACGATGGAGACTTTCTTTCATCAGTACAATTATCATTCTACTAGGTTCAGGCGATATTCGCCAACTGCTGTGTTTAGCACTGGAGACTTACAGTACAGGAGTATGATATCTAACCCATTCGCTATCCCACAAGAAAATTTTAATACACAATACAGATTTTTTACTATAGACTTTTGCATGGAGCAGTCGGCAAGAGGGACTCTTTCTTGGCTCATATTTTTACGGCTACATGGCTGGCAATTTCTTGGGCGGCTACCTCGGAAAAAAGTTTGGATTCCGAAGAGTCTTTGGCATTCCTCTTCTTCTTTCGTCGGCGATCAGCGTCGTTACACCAATGGCCGCTTATACGTCATTTGTCCTCGCTTTGGTCTGCAGGATATTTGTCGGTTTAATGCACGTACGTAGAATATTGATGGCTTTAAAACATCAGGATTAAATCCAGAATCTTCTGTTAAATATATTTCCTCTATCCCAATTTTAATGGCTACTTAGTAAATCTTTTACGTGATTTTTGTTCTATACCAGAGTATAGCAATTGCAGCTTTCATGACAATATGGCGGTTTTGGGCACCCCCGTTAGAACGAAGTAGTCTCCACTCCATCGCATTATGTGGCATCCCATTTGGCACTGGACTTGTATACCTGTTCGCTGGCTGGATTGCTCAAAATATCGGATGGGAAGCGGTCTTCTATATATTAGGTTGGTAACTACACTTTCTTTTGCTGTGTTGCTAGCTTGTTTAATACATTGTGGTGTTGTATGGTTGGTGCGATTAAATAGACGCATAGCTCAAATGATGGAAGTGTATGACGTGGAGTAGGTGGTGTGTATGGCGTCATAACCAAAAGGTTAATATTCCACAAAACCCCTGGTTCTGCCCGCGCCCATAACAATTCATGAAAATTGCCCCGATCAATCCAATATTCACAATCGCAATACCGAAATATACACATTAAATAATGTCGGCAATCAATCACAAGATAACATTCATCCATTAAGTGCTTAACTCCCTGTATCGACATGTTACCACGAGCATATTGTGCAGGCTCCATTGGGTTGTGTTTTTCAATTTTCTGGTTGTTCTACGTGGCTGAAACGCCTCGGGAACACAGATGGATATCCCAAAGTGAAATACAATATATTGAACGCTGCATCGGGGGTACGAAACAGGTAAATTAACTGTTTTATTTTTTTATATTTATTATGAAGATAATGTACAAAAAAGCTAACTTCGACGCTGTAGCTTTAAATAAGACAGTAAATTAGCAAGATATTAAAACAGTAACTGGAAAAATGTACCAAGTGGTAATATAGCCATGGTCGCCTAATGTATGAGAATACCGATAATTGACCAGAGCACATGGTGACGTAGACCTTTTCGTAAAGAAAGGTGGGAAACTTTTAATTAAAACGACGTCGGTTCTGGAAGACCGCACTTTTTTTAGATAAATAAAATAGAACTGTTTAAAATCGTAAATGTTCATATCATGATGTTTTCATCTACATGTTGTTATCAATGTGAATTGTAGATCAAACAGGCAGTTTTACAGAGATTCGCCACAAATATTAATGGTTAGTACATAGGCCTAAATAGTCACAGTTTAAATAACTGTAAACGTATTTAATTGTAAGGCATTTTATGTGTCCGCAAGTGGGCGTTACTGAGCAACTGGGGATATTTTGTCGCGCATTATTGGGCCGTCGACAAAACTTGTTTAACTCCGTTTCTGTCTTGTGTCTGTTTTTGTTTTCTACGATTTGAAAAGGTCTTAATTAATTGTACGCGTTAATTTAGCTGTTATTTTCTGGTGGTATTTCCTAAAGAATTCGCATGCATGCTTGTTTCAGGTTGCCTGTCGGGTTATCAGGGTTACTATAGTATATTCAAAAATTTAATGTTGGATCAAATTTGATCGATTTACTTATAGGTCAATATAAATTATAAAAAGGTCTAAACAAAAGTTAATAAACCTTCTTGTTATATTCCCTCGAGTGCCGTCATAAAATAGCGATTTGACAACGAAACCGCGTTTACACTCTTTGCTTATCGTTTAAATCTGCACTCACTGCACATACCTACGCGTTTGTCGGCAATCTATTATCACCGCAGTGCAAACAACTACCATCTAGTTTTAACCTTTACAGAAATCTTTACCGATTCGCCTTGCAGGTATCCACATATCTTCCTATTAGTCCCGTATTTCCTACTAGTGATTAATATAAAACGAGATACCAGCAGATAACTTCCAAACAAATGATTAATTAATGGGTACCATAAAGTAGTATTTATTCCCTCATCACTTTCTTACACCGTCATTTTTAAAGGCCATTTTTTCCTTACTATTATTTATCCCTTTAACCTGAGTGCGGACAAATATGGGCCCCAGTACACAATGGTGGTTAGAATCGTTTTCTTCTATAGAAACGGGACCCAGCAATTCCATGGCTAGCAATGTTGAAATCTCGCAGTATGTGGGCGATTATAGTTATATCGTTCTGTGACAATTGGATGGAGTATACCAACAATGCGGTCCTTCCTTCCTACATTGCAAAAGTTTTCAACTTTAATATACTGACAGTAAGTTTTTTTGATTTTGTATTTCCAAAAAAGTTTATTTTTAAAAATACAAGTACTTTAAGTACGAACATACTGACGATGTTTTTTTATAATGACGATGTACAGAATATGTGTATATAAAACAGCGTAACAGTCCAACCCATCGAGGAGTAAAAACTTTAAAATTAGTTCCCCCAACAGAACAAGTAGCTTATCATTATTATGTTGTTTAATACCGAACACTATTTTGGTTATAATAATAGGCGCCTGACGAAATCGCAAACAACTACTTTAAGGTTTTATTAGTTTCCAAACCGTGAACAAACAAAATCAAACGTTCTTTTTACAGAGTGGAGCAGTAATGACTCTCCCATACATCGCACAGTGGGCGATTGGTAGCTTATCTGGCTACCTCACGGACTTGGCGCGACAAAGAAAGTGGCTTACCACAACAGCAGCTCGGAAACTTAACAATTTTATCGCCCTAATCGTCCCACAGGTCGTAATAGTAACTTCCACCTATATAGCAACGGATCACGTGACCGCAGTACTGCTTTTAGGCTTGGGTTTGGCGATACAAGGGTTTAAATGTAAGTGTATGATAATATTTAATATGCGTCATAACTAGAAATATAACCTAGGACCTTACCTTTTTAACACAGGTGCAATCTCTATGGATCCGTCAATTAAAATACACCAATGTTATAATTCTAGTTTCATGATAAGCATATTTCTCTGTAAAATGACGAATCAATAATATTGTTATTAAGCGCACAAGAACAAACTTATATTTTTATAATAATGTTTCCTATAGGACCAGGACAAAATAATTACATTGTTTTACTTGTACAGGGGTCTGTAACTTATGTTATTTAAAGACCTTTAGTTCTTTATTTATAGTTTGCATTTTTAATCGCAACTCTTTTATACAGTTCCAGGTTATATTTCTAACGTTGTGGACATAGCTCCGCCGTTTTCGGGAATTATATTTGGATTTTCAAACACAATTGGAAGCATATCCGGATTTCTTGGACCTTTAACTGCTGGTATCTTGGTCCAAGACAAGGTAGGTTTAAGGATGCTTCGGCATGTCGCAGGGTATTTGCAATGGAACGGATCGGTTTGTTGTGTATGTCGTAACCCGAGAACTAGAAACTTACTTAAGAAATAGATAAAACTTTACACTGAAGGTTTAGGATTAGGGTTAAAGTACGCAATCTTCGGTTGGTGTACCCTTCCTTTCGCCTCTTAATTAATGTCACAATTCACACTTTGCCATCCCACCTATAAAAATGGTTTAATTTCGGCTGGTTGTTTGGAATAGTCTTGATATATACATAATTTAATTGTGAGAGCGAGGTAATCACAAATTTAGCCTATAAAATTAACCGCCTTTATTAGTACGTTTTGGAAATATAAGAGTGCTCTTTTCCGGTAGTGTATTTATATCCGTAATCGACTCTTATATAATAAACAGAGCTCCGTTTCTGAATGGCAAATACTGTTCTGGATACACTGTGCGATTGCAGCTCTTGGGACCATATTTTACCTCGTGTGTGGCAGCGGATCGCAGCAACCTTGGGCTAGTGCAGCAGGTACTTGGGGTTTCCCCCGGCAAACAAAGTTTAATCACTTGACTTTGTTTTAGTTGAAAATACTAAAGAAGATAGTGCAACCGAGAAGTTGAAAACAGAAGATGGGGACGTTTGATCACAATTGCATTTAAGTGTTTACCCTGCTCTGTACTGTGTGTATTTTTTAATAAAAAGTTTACAATGAATGATTTAGCAGTATATATCTAATAAACATTTTCTTCATACTTTCTTTATATATTTTCTTTCTTTCTACATATTTTCAACGCCCCACCGTTTAACAATAGCGCTGGTTTGATCTTGATACCTTAAGTACATTTGATATTGCAAATGTGTATTTCCAAGTACTTTATTGAACCGTTAGTTTTTCTTTTAATACCACCTTAGTTTCTAAACCGTAATAGGCTCGTAGTGACAAACTGTGTTTTTTTATAAAGAATTTATGGTGTAAATGGGCAGAGTTAACCATTCCATCACACAAGAATCCCTTGCTTTGGTCGCGACCGCGAATAAAATGGTGATCCGGGTAGAGATAGGTCAATGACCGGACTGTTCAACCCCCAGGCAGTCGGACATGAGTGAAAACTCCGACACAGGTCCACTGCTTGTCACGAGATCTAAATCAAGCAATCTACCGACACGACCTTTGAATCGAACAACACGTCTGCCCTAGAACGAACTTTGTTCGAACTCAATGTGCCACGATCGATGAAACTTGCTTTTATTGCTGATCACAACGACATTGCAACGCACTCAATGTGCCCCCTATTAAAGGCACCACTTCAATAAGCACAAAACATAAACTCTTGCATACGTATTAAAGTGCCACACTTGGTCCACAATTATTTTCTTATTTACAAATTCTGATTTCCAAATGAATGATTAGTAATGACGTACTATCTACATGACGTATATACATCGTTCATAACGTGGTGAGACGTCATTTACATTTTTGCGCTCGCCTTGTCAATGACAGCTTGGATCATCGCTCCGTATTCCGGGTCAGCCGCAGCAAAGTTGGCAACCTGGGAAATATGCGGTAACACTGGGGAAATACATTTGGTCAACACTGCTTACCGCGCGCTTCTGGATAAACGGCTGAGCTGCTTTCATATGGTTGCCGATGTTTTCAGCCAACCTCTTGCGTTCCGCTTCGTTCAGAACTTTCCGCCAAAATGTCCCAACCTTTGACCATATAAGGAATTTATTTAGCGGGTATGACACAGGATATATCTCTGGCGTTTGTATATAAGTTCGGCGAACTATTGTGACGTATTAAGTATACTGCGGAAGCGACAGTTCAGCTAAGTGCCAACTTTGATATTAACCAGACTTGTTTAAATTTCGGTTCCAACTCAAAAACGTTTCATACTTTCATGTCAGTTCAGATTATTAAATTAAATTAATTGTGTCATGAACGTGCGGCTCGTGATACTTTACTGCCTAATTCGTGGCGAAAATTTAACTCAAACTGGTAAATTCTGTTTTTAAAATCACAATGACTGGGCGTGTTAGCAGAAGTAGAATTCCTAGAAAAGCTTAATACAACTATGACGTAATAAATGAACCTGTGTAAAGTTGTCGTCATCGGCCGAGTTGTATTTTTTGACGTCGACTGCCGGAGTCCTGTCCACATGAAGCGCTGTTTGCCTCTTGGCAGCAGGGCAGCTGCGTGCGCCATCTATCGGTCCGTTAAAGCTGTTCGGGTAATAGTTCGGAGCTCCCTCTAGCGGATAAAATATAGGTTATCATATGAAAAAACTTCAAAATATGATCGGTTACTTGAGTTGTCCGTAACGCATTGCGGCCCATCGCGTTGGTAGTTGTTGACCTTTCCTCCACGAACGTTGTAAGGACAGTTGACTGGGATCTGCAGGTAATTCGATCCCAACCGGTGACGGTGAGTGTCCGGGTACGAGAACAAGCGACCCTATATGCATTGGTGACCATTAAATATGCAATACGACCCAGACCCAATCACAATGAAAAATAATTTAAACCAATTTGCATTGGACTTAATTCGCACGCACAATGCATAGAATTATAATCATTTCCGTTTTGCATTACGTAATAAACGCGGTCAATTACTGAACTATAAATTTGTGTTTACTGAATTAGTGCTATGGGAGATAGGGAGTTGATGTATGGCTAATTAAGCTATATCGTAAGGTCGTAATATACCTGAAGCATCTTATCAGGACTGGCTTCGATCCCTGGCACGAGGTGAGATGGTGAGAAAGCAATTTGTTCGATCTCAGCGAAATAATTACTGGCGTTTTCGTCCAACACCATTCGACCAACAGGTATCAAGGGGTAATCCGCCTGTGGCCAAATCTGCAAAAATAGCCCGTGTTATGTCACGTTTTGCAATCAGTGGAATCTTCTGTGGTCAAAATACTGCTTCGTGCAACAAACAAGCTGCTGTATTAAAATCGTTGCTGCGTATAACGGAAAACCGTCGAACGGAAATATTAAGCACATCCTGGCGAATCCCTAGAATTAACTTGCTTTTAATGAGTAATCGTGTATACCCACGCTTTAGTCAAAATCCATCACATTGAAACAAGGTTATTGTGTGATGACAGTTTTTGAAAAAACTCAAACTCGATAAGCTTGACAGTGTATAAAGAAATTGGTCAATATTTTTTTTGTACGCCAGAGGCTGTCGAGTCTGGGTCACTTGTAAAAATAACTTGAGATAAGATATCGCTAACGTTCCATTATCACGAGCTCCGTCGAGTGATATCATGACAACCCACTAAACGAGGGAGGTTTTAAACACTCTGCGGTTTGCATGTCAACATGGTTACGTCATAACTAGTTGCAATCAGCATTGTCATGTAACGATCAATACTCAAGAATTATACATTCCCGAAATAAGGCACATTGTCACGAATACACGCATGTTAAAAGTAAAGTTTCTGGAATTGCAAATATTTGCGAAAAAATAAGCTAAAAACAACCAGTAATTTGGTTAACTTTTTGTGAAGAACCGGAACAAAAGCGCAAAGTGCAGCCAATTGGAACCAGTTTGCATTAGTCACGTGATTACCGAACAAACAACCACTAGACCACAGTGTTGCCGATGAAAAAACATAGAGCACAAAAAAATTCTTTGTACAATATTCTTATTAATATAGGTTTGTATTTTGTAAAGACCGTTTTTGCGCCAAACACTAAGCTGGTTGGCAACACTGTCTCATGATGGCATTTAGGTGCAGAGCTGGCAGAATTACCTTGGTCAAGTCGAATGGGTTCCACTGAAACTTGGATGCTTGGTCATACGTCATAACCTGCAATGCAGAAAAACAACTAACATCACAGCAGCAACACAGTGGAATTGAGGCGACATACCTGAATATACATGGACCAAGTGGGGAACTTGTTATCCGCAATAGAATTGTACAGATCACGTATTGAGTGGTCTGGGTCTTTGGCCGCCATTTCATCAGCTTCGTCCGCCATGAAGTTCTTTATTCCTTGATCTGTCTATGTGTGATGTAATAATGTGTATAATGATGTCAAACTCCAATGGCACAGTCAATACCTTAAGATGGAACTTGCAATAGACAGGATGTCCATCCGCGTTGACCATTTTGAAAGTATGACTGCCATATCCATTCATATGACGCCAGCCATTTGGTGTGCCACGATCGCTAAACAAAAAGCTCACCTGGAATTAACAAGTGATCGTTACATGTTTACGACATTATCAATGAGTACCTGGTGGGTAGTCTCTGGCCGAAGAGAGATAAAGTCCCAAAACATATCTGGATCTTTCAAGTGAGTTTGAGGGTTGCGCTTTTGTGTGTGTATGAATGATGGGAACTGGAAAAAAGTTAACCATTAACCGAGTGCTTTGTCTGATAAGTTGTACAAAACTAACAAAGATTGGATCCCTTATGAAAAAGATTGGAGTGTTGTTTCCGACCAAGTCCCAGATTCCTTCCTCCGTGTAAAACTTGATTGCAAACCCACGTGGATCTCTTGCCGAATCTGCGCTGCCCGATTCACCTCCTGGGATGGTTAGAGAATATATTTAAAATAAACTGATTTAATCATGTTTGATGTTAAACTGTAACTTGGGCACATACAGACATCGAGCTGTGATAGCAATATATGCTACTTGCAGCAATTAATATTTAAACACAGGACGGTGTGCCATGCACAGTTTACAACTGCAGTGTTTGGTTGGTAAACAACATACCGACAGTAGAAAATCTCACAGCCAATGGGGTACGCTTTCCGATTTTTTCAAAGATGTTGGCTTTGCAATAGTTTGTAATGTCATGGGTGACTTCGAAGTATCCTTTGGCACCTGAAGAATGTAGAGGAGTTTGATTACAGCTATCTTTGTTTTTCTAACACAACACAATATTGTATAAACAAAACAACACAAATGTTATGTCATAAACAACAATAAACATAGTTATTACCAGAAAGATAAACACTGCGAAACATAAACATTAAAAGTGAAAAACTTTATTGCCCAAAGAAAAGTTACATAAATCTATGTTTAACTTTGAAATGCAAAAAAGAAATTATATAAACAAGGAAATAAAACAAGGACAACGTACCACCACCCTTGGCATGTACCACACGCTCTGGAATACGTTCCCTGTTGAAGTGAGCCATCTCATCAGTGAACGTAAAGTCCTGCGCATTAGAAAAGAATGAATAATCGTTTTATTCTGAAGCGTTGTTGAAAACTTTACTAATTCTTTTAGTGATCAAGATTCAAACACAATTATGAACTTAAGTTCTAAGAATAATTGTATTCAAAATAATTTTTTACTCTCCCCTTGATCAATGCTTTATTATATATTAGGCTAAAACTTAAAAAACACACACATTGAATAATAGGAAATTTTTTTATTCCAAATTCTTGTTAAAAATAGAAACAACATTGCAGAATGACTAGGTGGCTTATAGTACGCATATATGGGAAAAGTACAGTTAGGAGGTCAACCATAAATGTGAGATATATTTTATTAATGCTACTGTTTAAACCAAACATTTACCTAGCAAAAACAGGTATAATAAAAAACAAAAACAATAGAAATCAACCTGCATGAGCAGAGGACCACGTTCACCAACTGTCATCACATTGAGCTTGTCTTCAATGGGAGCCCCCGTCCCAGTCATTAACACTGTCTGCTCCTGTTGGATTCATTTTATTACAACTATTATATAATTAGTCATTAAATTGGATGTAACACCTCCTCACATTGTTAGAGGAAGAATATATTAACGTCTGTTCTGTGGATGGAAAACGAGGGGGGCATTATCACACGGGACGGGAATAGTCATCTGCTAGTTTTAAACCGCTAACCTTTTGATTTTTAATCTATGGGATGTTTTATTAAATCAATTCATTATATCAAAATCTCATCATTTACACAGATTGTAAATGCAAAACTCAACAAACCGTTTTGCTTTCCGCATATTCTTTCAGTTGATCAGCGCTCTTTTCACGTCCCATGGTGTTTGTGCAGATCTGATAGAACTACTATATTCTACAATATCTAGATACAATTTGTTTTTATTTCACAAAATAAGGTGGATAAAAAGCTAGTTACATTATCATTTAGTTATATAATATAACACTCCATTTAAGAAACCGAAAAATTGATCAAATTACTTTTATCTAGTTTATCTAGTATAAACCGTGGTGTGTTTGATAAAATAATTTTTATTCATTCCATTAACTAACCAAACAAATATGCTTCTGCACTTTGCTACAGTTGCATCAACATTATAAATAATCTCATGTTGCTCCATTGTAACACCTAATCTCAAATAAGAATAATATAGAAATTTGTAATGGTCATTTTAGCATAGTCATCTTTACCAGCATGGTATTAACTATATAGAACATAACTGATAGGTGGATCCAATATTTAACTGCAAGTCATTCTTTCCAAATTTATACTAGTACTTGGTTAATGGTTAACTTTATATCAGTCTCGTTGGACAAAGGGGTGGTACATTTAAATAAACAAGAAGTTTTAAACGGCTAACACTTAAAGCTTAACGATAGCATTATATTTCCTTTTTTATTAGAAGTCTAGAATATTCCTTTATGTTTAAGGTTTTGGTGAAAATATTGTGATACAATACTCCTTATATTGGTGTGAACCCTTTCTTGTTCATTGAAATGGCTTAGCCTAAACAAAAAATATTTTGTAGCTTTGGTGGGTATAATTATTATTTAATTTGAATAAAAAATTGTTTTAACGACTGTGGTATTGCGTCATTTTCCTGTTTTTTACAGCACTTCTGCGTGTTTTCATTGTGAAAACAAAAATCAACTAAACTGAATCTTTAATAAACCATGATGCCACAAACATATTAACCGATTTTGTTTACTTTAAAACTTAATCATACATACATTTTTAATTCTGATAAACGAAAACCGAATAATCAACGTAGCCTATATTATTTATGCACCACGCCCTCTCCAACCGCCATTAAGCTTTAACGAATGCTGCAGTCGAACAGACTGCGTCGCTTAAAAACTGCAATTCATCAAAACAACTCAGAATGCTACATCATTGTGAAAACAGTCTAGTCACGTAGCCCAATGTTGCAAGTCACTTGGTCTCGCACCATCTAACGGATTAAATCTAATAACACACATTTATCAAAAAGTTTATTTACAGATCGTGTCGCGGAAAACATGGCGGACAAAATTGAGTTTACACGGCGTACTAATATTACACATCATATTAATATCTCAATCCAATATCTTGTGTCGGTACTCGTCGTTTGTTTGGTACCTTTTAACGTAGAAAATAATAAATAGTAATAAAAGAAAAAGCAAAATGCTGCCGAGAACAATGTAATACACCGACATACCGGTAACTGTATACCCTACAAGAAACCCAGTCACTGGTGTTGTGGTCGTTGTTGTGGTAGTCGTTACGGTGGTGGTTGTCGTGAACCCAGAATCCAGTACGACATTATGAAACACACCTCTTATAGTTTGGCACATGTACCTGCCCCGTTGTGTCGTGATGACGTCACTACTTGTTGACGACGTTGTAAAATAACTTCTTAAAACTAATGAGCCGGTTTTATTATTCAAGGAGAACTTTGATTCTATTTCTGACGTTAGGGCACTTCCGTCGCCATGGTAGGTGATGTCGCCGGAAGCAGAAAGGTAAGCAGTTGTCGGAAGTGATGGAGACGATAATATCACGTGACCGGAAGGAAGTTGCCATGAGAACGCAACGTCCGATTCCATAGCTAACCCGCCACACGTTAGTGTGATCGTCTGGCCTACTATTCCGCTGTGGGTCGCCGTTGCAAGCTCCTATAAATGGGACACATTGGCTTTAAATAATCAGAAATGAGGCTTTAACCCTTTAGAAACGAGATTGTTTTTGCGCAGTTTGCGTGTTTTGACCGAGTACGCTTTGTAGTGCTCTAGCGCCTCTCGTGTTATAGTTAGAGCAAAATGTTCAACACTAGAGTTGTTCGAAATAAAATTTCCCAAATTTCCCAAATATTTATTTTTTGATGACGTCACTATCTTGGCGTCGACGTCATATTCTTTCTTATACAATGTTGTAGTTTTTGATTTGTTGACGATAGAGCCTAACTTACTTTTACAAAGTTACTCAAAAACAAATTTCCTACAAGTATATTATACTTTTGATTTGATGACGTCATCAAAATAATATTACGTCACTAATTTCATGTTACAGGTCCACCCATCCCAAAGTTTTTTTTGTTTTTTTTATTATTATAAGAAATGTTAGAATAGAAATTTAGATTACTATAAAGTCCACACTGCTTTTTCTTACTAATTTTCTTTGATATAAACTATAAATGAAGTGTTTGAACCAAATTGAGACTATAACTATAAAGATACTCAAAACCCCCCCAAAATGTACAAAAAACAGGTAAGATCACATCCGGGACATCCCAAGAAGCGAAATTGATTCTACTGCCATAGAGACATTAAATGAAGCACACATTTTGGGCGTAGTATTAGAAAAAAACGTTTTTTGTGAGATTTCCCTTTCATAATTAGACCAAAAAAAGTCATAAAATTCAACTAAACTTTACTTAAAAATTTCAAATGCAAAGTTATGTTTATTTTAGTATTTTTCAAAAGATATATCATATAGCTTTCCAAAGAGACCAAACTTTAGCAGTTTAGATAAGAAATTTTGCAGATTTTTTATTTTGAATAAGCACATGTCAAAAAAGCCAAATTTGGTCTTATCGTTTCTAAAGGGTTAAATAATCAGTACGGTCGTGTGGCCAAATGGTTTACGCGACCGATACATATACCAAGGTATATACAAACGCTCCTAGAGACGAACCTAGTATGAGTTCGAAACTTAGCTTGGTAAAAAAAGGCTTAAATAAATAATCTTAAACGGGCACGGTCGTGTGGCCGAATAGTTAACGTGACCGATACATATACCATTTCTATATTGAAACGGTCTTGGTGACGGGCCTATCATCGATTCGAAACTTAGCCCGTTAAAAAGGCCTTTAAGTAATAGAAACGTGATAGAAAAAACTTTAAAGTTTTACACGTTTGGCTCATATATGTAGAGAAAGCACACAGAAACTTGGGGCTTGGGGCATTTAAAAACGGCTAAATAAACATATGATGTTGGTCGCACACTTACCGATGAGGTATTATAGAAGTAGATAAAGGTAGATCGGGAAGCGGATCCCATAATGTTGGATGCAGAGCAGACGTAGTTCCCTGAATTTGTTGAATCCCTGTCAGCCATATGCAACGTCCCGCTAGATGTCACTACCAAGCTACCGGTACTACAATAACAGTTAAATTGATATTAACACAGTTGTGGCAGATATCAGTAATATATACGGATAAACGTCATACCTATTGCTACCCAACACCGATCCTTCTGGAACCATCCATGTAACCGTCGCTATTGGGAAACGCATTAACATCACAATGAACAGTGGCAGCCGGCCCTGACGTCACAATCACTGACTGAATTGCCGCGATGGATGGCGGGAATCTGACTGTGACGTCAACTTGCATCGAATCCCTCTCTCCATGCGCGTTGTCGGCGTTGCAGAAATAACTTCCCGCCATATTTGACGTCACCCCTTGAATTCGAAGATTACCTGTGAAATATACTGATTTACCAATGGGATTTATAATGGGTCGAGATACCACCTGTTGCGGAATCAGTGAGGTAATGACCACCCGTTAAAATGACGTCACCAGCGGGATCAGCCCATGTGATCGTCGCAACAATGGTGCCAACTGTGACGCAAGTAAGGTTGATTGTTCCGCCGACATCTACTTCGATTGAGTAGGGTTGCGTCACGATAGAAAGAGGTACCAGTGACGTGGTAGGGTCGGGGGCAGTGGTGGTGGTATCTGTAACTTCGGGGGCGTCTGTGATATACGTTAGGATTAAAAGGGATTAACGTGGTTGTGTGTTATGCATTACCTGTTGTTTCCATTGTAGTTTCTTCCTGCATGGTTGTCACCTCATCGGTCGTCACCTCGATGATGCAATCGGGGGGAATCCAAGAACCTCCGTTTCCTATTGTTTTATGCTGCTCACTGAGTGGCTCCTCGCACACACCACCACTAGCAACTGATTGAATGTCCGTTTGTAACCACTTGAGGTCGCAGTCGCAATTCCACGGATTTTCTTCCATTTTTAGTTCCCTACAGCATAATAATGTCACAAATGGTGGTTATTCGATGATAATAACTTACGTTAAGGTCGACTGTGCATCATCAAGTAGACCGCTAGGTAACCCTGGCAACAAATTGGAAGAAAGATCTAGTGATTGAAGTGATGTCATTCCGTTGAACGATGACGCCGATAAAGATACCAGTTGATTGCTTTTAAACGTGATGGTGGTTAGTGATGTCAGAGATGAGGAAAGACGAGCAGTGATGCCGGTTAGTTTGTTAAATGCCAGGTCAACACTGGTAAGCGACGTGAGTCCATTAAAACTGTCCTCCACGATCGTGGCAATTAAGTTATGTCGCAACTTCAATGTTACCAATGATGTCAGATTGCCGAACATGCTCACATCGGTTAATGCAACGATGAGGTTGTTATCCATATCTAGTGTTTGAAGCGATGTGAGTACAGAGAGTGCATGCTTAGGGACAACTGGAAGTCGGTTAATGTTAACGAGCAACGAATTTAACGACATGGTGTTCATGAATGCGTTATCTTCGATTGAGTTTATTACGTTGTTACTCAGGTCTAGGGACGTAAGAGCCGGTAAATCTTTAAAGGATCCGGTTTCGACCAGTTCGAGTCGGTTTTGTTGCAGGTGTACGATTTCACAACGTTGCATATTCGAGAATGCATCTGTCGGTATCGCTGTCAGCAAGTTCTCAGATAAATATATGGTCTGTGGAGTTTAAAGTTTACTCATTAAATGTGTGTATGATGTCTTAATCACTTACCCTCATCTGTGGAAGATTCGCGAATGAATTGGCCGATAGTGATGTCATATTGTTCCTCCGGAGATCAAGAATCCTCAGGGACTGACAACTTGAAAACGCGTCGGTCGCAACATTTGCAATTTGATTGTCATTTAGCATGATTTCTAAAAAATACATATATTGTCAAAACAATTGTCATGACGTCATATGAGCTAGTATGAATCCACTGCGTCTGTTAATAAGACTTTTTACCTTGTGCCTGTGTTTTGCCGATAATACCGTCAAAGGCATCAGATGGAACTGAATCAAATCGATTGAACGAAAGATCGACGGACACCAGTTTGCCCATTCCGCCAAATACTCCGTTCTCAGCCGTCGGAAGAAAATTATTCCGGAAATTCAACGTTTCTATATTCTGAAAATTATTGTTGTATAGCGGGGTAGGGTATAACATGACGTCACTTAACCATTACGTATAACAACTTACTGTGAGTCCGGCGAAGGCAAAGGATTGAATTTCTTCGATTTGGTTTTCGCTGAAATCGAGCGCCCTGAGGTTTCCAAGTGTTATCAGCACTGATGATGGGATGGTGGTGAACATGTTGGCGGATAAATCGAGGTTTCGGATCGACGTCACAGAGGAAAACGCGGAATTCACAGACGATAGAAGATTCGAACGAAGATTCATAGTCTGTGATGGCCAAAATGTGTTACGAACTTGTGCATGGTTATTGGTTAAGTCTTACCAGCAGAAACGTTTTTTTACCGAGCTTAATTGCGAACCAATAATGGGCTTGACAATAAGACCGTATTTTTATATGAAGCGATATACGGTCGCGGAAACCGTTTTGCCACACGACCGTTCCATCAGCAACTGTTTAGAAGTTCAAACAATAGCTCCGCACGATAGCCCATTTTGCATATTCGAACGTCAAAGGTTATGGTAAAGTAAACAAAAGGTACACTACAATATTCCTGACTTCAGACATATGGCATTTTCATATATTCCCGATTTACATGCCACACCTACTGGCATCTACTCTTCGTCGACTACAACCATTGTATTTAAACATGTTGGAACGAATCAGATGGCCGGTATAATATTATGACAAATGCGTACCTGAAGTGCCGGAAGTGAGCTAAACATTGTTCCGGATAACTGTGAGATCCGGTTGGACTGAAGATTTATTTCCTCCAGGTTATTTAGTGATGAGAAAACTCCGCTTTCGATCGTAGTCAGATTGTTCCCCGAAAGATTAATCTGTAACGCCATTACCAGTTGCTATACGAAATAATAACGCGTATGGTTAACTCACAGTTATAAGGCTTGTCATTGGTGTGAAAACTCCTGACGCTAAAGAATGAATAAAATTTGATTGGATGCTCAAAGTAGGAAGTGACGTCAGGCCTTTAAATGTATCAGCGCCGAGTGTTGTTAATTTGTTGCTCTCCAAACCTGGTAATGCAATCATGTTACATTATTTCTAACAAGTAAGTAGATACATACTAAGTGCAGTCACAGATGAGAGATCGTTGAAGGCAAGGTCTTCTACGGTCTGTACAGCGGCATTTGAGATGTCAAGGGAAGTTAGCTGGGCCATACCAGCAAAACTGTTGGCGTTGATTGATTGAAGCGAATTTCCAGATAATTTCAACTAAAATGGTTTGGTTAGTACTGATTATTATTCTATGAGTTGTCACTTACGATTTGTAGTGATGACGACAGCGGAGCGAACACGTCAGTAGGAAGTGACGTAAAGGCGTTGGAAGCGAGTGAAAGTTCGGTAAGTGATGTCAGACCGTTAAAAGCCCCAGCCTCGATTAACGCTACATTTGACGTTTCGATTTTTAACTTTCTGTGATGAAATAGGTGCACTTAAACAAAAGCACAATAAAACGACATAAACTTACTGTAAAGATGTGAAAGAAGTAAACATGTCGGTAGATAGAGTGCTGAAATCGTTGTTAGAAAGTACGAGTTGAACGGTATCAGTTGGTATACCACTTGGCAAGCTCGATAAGCTCTGATGCTGGCAATCTACTACCTGTCCTAAGCATGTACATTTGGTTGGACATGCCTGGCTACTTCGGAACAAACCAAATAATACAAGAAGCCAAATCATATTTTGTCCCAACATTGTATCTATGGAACACAAACCAGTTTTAAATTTAAGGGAACTAAAGAAAGAAAAATTGGTAAAAAGAGTTAAAAAAAAATTCTCCTCCGTCACGATTTTCTTTTGTGAGAGTCTCACTGACACCTATACTTTTATATAAATACAGGCAAAATACACATACACACTTTTTCCATTAACATTTCTATAAACTAAAGTTAAATTAGTCATTAAACCAAAACTGACAAATCGTTTAAAGGATTAAAAACAGTACACAGCTAAATATTCCCTTTCAATTAAAAAATGACCAATTCTTGTGTTTAACGCACAGAGATAGTAATATAGAAGATGTATATTAGTTTCTCTATGGTATAGAAGTATACAAAGCCCTTCAAAATACCATTGCCCTGACGCAAAAATGCCTTGATTTTTTTCGAAACACCGTTTTATCTATAAGAACAAATACGAAGATGAGGCACGCCAGGTGTCCGACCAACCTCGACACATATCATATTAGTGTCGAACATTTACGAAACAAAGGGCCAAAGTAAATGTTATTCTAACACTTCACCTGATACCCGGCTTAGATTTCCAGTGATGACCGAGTCAGTGATGCCGGACAAATATTTTCAACGGAAACCAATCAGTTGCAACAATCGGTCTCCAAATTTGTTCAAGTTTTGGGTGAAATTTCTTAAGTAATCAACTTATGACTCATTATTACGTCATTGGTTGTTGCTTTCGAAAGCGCAAGGCACGGTTTTAGAGGAAACTGTTTAATTCAAAATACTAGACGATGATTGGTTTAAAATTCGTGCTTGTGATACCGACAAGGTGAATAAAACGATAAAAGATAAAATCGATAAAACCGAGATAAAATCGTCATTCGTCATCGGCCATTGTAACATCGAACTTTTTGAAGAATTCTCGAAACTTTTTTGTGTGTTCACTTTCTTGATCACGAGGTATGTCACATGATCTCCAGTCGACACGATTGGGTGCGTTGAGCAGTGGTGCGGAACAGAGGGCTTCGCGGCCGAATTGGAGTGGGAAGAAGCGCTGTATTCTATGCAGGAGTCGCGTGCCATCCGGTAATTCCACATGAAAAAAAGGAATTCCCTTTCCTAACACCTGCGGAACGTGTATTGTGATATTACATGCTGTGGGTGTAAAACTGGAAACAAACCTGTTTCAGGTCGGTTCTAGCAGGAAGTTGGGCAAAATCAAGCGGGGATGGGTTTCCATGGCGATCTGCGTTCGTCGCTGCTAATTCTATGAACGATTTCTTCACCGTATCCGAGGTCACGCCTTTCGGAAGGGGAACTACCTATATGAGGCAATTAATACCACAACTCAAAAATGACATTATCAACTAATTACTTAATACCTGTATCTGCATATGGTCGGTCCTGTAATTCCTCTCGAAGAAGACACAATCTCTCCCCTGATGTTTGAATGCTGATCTGAGCGCATCTTTGTACCTGGTTACCTCCAGCATGGTGTCCTCTGGGAGGTCGTTAGATGAGGAGTGATGAGCGATGGGGAGGATCAGGACATGATCGGGAGACAAACCTCCTTTCGCCATCGCAACATAGCACTAGGAAGGGTGGAGGGAATATTATTCTATCCTATACTTGATGGTAAATATATTTCAACACCAGAAGAACTAATAACATTCACATGATTATTACATTGTAAAAACGTGGACGAATTTAATCAACACAAAGTTTATTGGTAGTTTTAAAAGAGAAATTTAATGACATGTTCAAAATTCGTAATTTAAAGAAAATCGTAAAAAATATGCATAAATAAAACTAATCTAAAATATTAAAAATAGGTACCACTTAATACTCAAACGCATTACCACACCAACTACTAGCATATACCTCATGTTAAACTAAAGGCAAATATTGCTTTATCCTGTTCATAAAGATTAACACACAGGGTTATATAAATATTAACATTTAACACTTACCAAGTCACCAACACTTGCAACAAGATGCTTCTCCACCTTCTCACCACCCAAACAGAACCAACAAGACCAATCCTCTAAGAAATTATTGAATTTATATTGGTTTCTTTCGATTATTGGAACATGCCGGAACATTTTAATGGGTGAAATTATGCCAGTAAAATTTTATACAATTTCGTTTATTTCTTGTGTTTATTAAAACATTATGTTTCTTGAATAAGTACCAAAATTTAACCAGTTAATACCCAATGTATATGCAATCCAAATTTTAAAATATATTTTATAAAAAGTATAACCTTTGAGTTAAGGAGCAAAAAACTCCAATGATACAATAAATAAAGACGAGTAAAATGCCTTTAATTTGCCTATTGATCTCTATTAGTAGAAAAGCAAATCATTAATTAATCAAAAGGTTGTGTGATGGAAACCTGTTGGCAGAACCCAGCCTCAGCAGCTCTCCTGACTTATAAGATAAACAAAGCTGTTGCAATGTTTTCATCGTATTTAACCCAATGCAATAGAGCTAGATACCTCACTGTGGGAACGATCCGGTCTTGTTTGTGTTTTTTCTATTGCAACAAAATGTTGATATAAACAGCCGACTCACGTGGCCGCGAATGTTTGCGTTCAGGCTGGTTATGATTGTTGTTTTGTGATTTACGTTTCTGTCCTCGATTCATATCCATGTTCCACCTGTATTGCTATAAAAGATGATGGGTTATAATGTTTGTAAATAAACAAGAGATATCGTGGTTACAGTACACCTATTGTTGGACCAAGTGTGCTGTGTGTCAAATTTTATCAGACCACTATCGGTATTAAAAAAAAAAAATTACGTCTAAAATCTACATCTTAACATTAGTAACAGGAAGTCTAGTACTATATTGGAAGTGCCCTATCATGGTGTGCAATTTCCATCTTGAGCATATGTATGACAAACATTAATTAATTTTTTAAATTAATGTTATTAACACCATATATAATTATGATTTCGAACTGTTAGGAAAAATAATAGAAATAACTTTGTTGCACAGTTGGCAGATAGTGAGCGCAGGAAAGCTGAAAACATAAATGATATTCAACACTTACATCTGCGGTGGCTGAGTTATTTGAGATAAGAACCGGGATTTTATTTGCTTTGTCCACATCATAAGGGGATTGAGTTGTGTCAGGGGGTTGCGTGTTCAAATCCTCGGCTTGGGGCATGGGGGTCATTAAGAACGCATACAAGTACTGTGATAATAATTTTAATGTTTTGTTTTTAAAGAAAAAATGAAAGTGAAAAAAACAGACAAAAGTGTTAGGAATGTACATCTTACATTTTTACCATGACAAACATATTAATTATCTTGTTTATAGATCTAAATGTAAAAAGCAGTATTTTTATAACGCAATTTACAAATCGGACCTTTTGTTTTTCCGAATTAGCTGCATGACCAAGTGCGATAAACCGTGTCACATGACGTGATGGTTCAGCAAGCACAGTATGATTTCTATATGGTAGTCTTTCGTAGTTAATTCCCTCCATTCCAGCAAAGTGATATCTATAAAACAATATTGTTTGATATTGCAAAGTTAATTAAGCAACTTAGAAATAAGACCTTAATAAAGTCGACAGTCAATCTTTTAAACCAAAAGTTGCAATGTTCTTTGGTTATGGGGTTTAATTGTATAGTAAGAAGCTTTGCAGCAGTATTCACGTGTAGTTTACTAGTTGGGCTTGTGATAAGCTTGAGGTGACAGTAAAACCTCTTTTTGCTTCACGATACACATTTTGTTTTTATTTACTATTTAATCTTACAAAGAACACATTCACACTACATTCTCAAACCTTTAGTCGTTTCAGAACTCACCTTGGTTTACAGGTCTTTGCCAATTGGGCCAGCAATTCTGATCCACAGGACTTGCATTTTTCATTGGACTAAAATAATTGAATCAAAATCAGTTTTACCGCGCATATGCATTATTGTTCAAATTATTGCATTTGTATTGGTTGTTGGGGATCTAGGTATGTTGGTAGTACCGAATAATGTAGAGTGGTGATTCAAACTGATATTATACACTTTGTTATACAACAAATGTGAAGATGGAATTGTTGGAATTGATGAAAATTCCATGCTCAATTGGGTCAATAAGTACTATACTTACACTTTAAATAAAACTTACCGGGGAATTCCCATAGGTGTGTATACCCTTAGGCCATGATGATGTCATAAGAATATCTATACCCTTGTAATCGGCATTGTCTGATCCTAGCTGACTTGACAGGACCTTGATATCATCCACATTAAATGAAGTGTTTGTTGGATCATTCGATTCAACTCCACTGAGATAAGCAATTTTCAATCCAGAAGTTCCAGTGAAAATTCCCTTCTTACCTAGGATTTAAAGTAATAAGGCTACAAAAGTTGTGAAAAATGTTGAATTTACTATAACTTTTTAAATATGACATCGCCTGGTATAGTTGTTAAGTACTTCAAGCATACATTACATATTGGACCAGTAGCAACTGCACCTATGCTTGTAAAGTGTTACCCAGATAAGTGATGTTTTCGCACAACTCTCCTCCACAATCAGCTGAATCAGCAAAATATGACTCAACATTTTCATTGTTAGGTCCAAGAATAAAAGTTGTGATAGGACATTTTTTTGCGCCGTTTACATATTGCAACCAGGAGGATTTAGCTTCCACAGAATCGCTGAAGAAATCTCCAACGCAAAGCAACATCTGTGTGAAAATAATACATGCGTCTAGAGACAGAACGGTAGTCTGATTTTTCTCTGCTGGATGGCGCTAATTATCAGCTGTACCAAAGTGGGAAGGAGGGAAACTACTCACTAAAATTACGGACACTAAGTTTAACCCATTCCTAAACACTAAACTCAACCGCAAGACTAACACTAACTCTAGCCCCATGTTTATTACACCATTTACGCATTTTAAGTAAATAGTGTTTACAATCAAAAAACTGCAAAGAGATTGATTACTTCAGCCAATGCTTGGACAAATTCCAAAAATGTTCAGACAAGCTGAATGCGGGGTTATGATGAGTTTGTGTATAACTAAGAAACAAAAGAGTTAAAAAGCCGAAAAAAATATCCCCGTCGGGGAATCGAACCACAGTCTGCCGCGTGACAGGCGGCGACGCTTACCACTATACTAACGAGGAATACGATTAGTAAGTGCGAAAACTAGTATAAGACCCCTCAGTCGGGGGTGCCTCTAACTACAGGACCGTTTAGATCACTTAGATTGGTATGGAAAGTAATTCTAACCCTGTCCCAAACACTAATCTCAACCCCAGAACTAACTTTAACCCCAACCCTAACATTAATATCAAAAATGGTTACTCGCCAGATAATTCCAAAAAAATAAATAGCGCCACCCAGCAGAGAAAAATCAGACTACCGTTCCGAATTCCACTATGTCGCATCTGAAAATAATCAATCTTAAATTCATAAAAGAAAAGATTTTTTGTACCGGTATGTAATATAATGCCATATACCTATTTTTGGGACATGCTTAATAATCCGTGCTTTGAAAAAAATATATAAATACCATCCATGCCTTACGATAACCACCGTATTAAGCTTACACTAAAATCATTTCCTTTGCTCTGCAGCTTCCGAACTCGACCGAAAACTTGGTCAAACTTTCCTCTGACGTCACCACAAACAAGTCTAAACAAAGAATAAATTGATAACAACTAGATAATACTAAAATATGAACATACTTACATTTTTAACGCAGACATTTTAAAAAATAAAAAAACTAAAACTACGAAAGAAAAGTTAAGCAAAACTCAAAACTCGTTCGCGCGACTGCGATTTTACAAACGACATAAACATCCGATAATTTTTTTTATAAAAACATTTTACATTACAAAGAGTAACCGGGAAAAAACGATTAACACAACACGTTCAAAGTGTAATTTATTGCTTGCTTTAAATCGGTTTTCATATATAGTATGCAAAAACAAATTTGGATAAAAATATTTTTTTTACCTGGCCTACTTTCGAAACCGTGATTGGCCCGCCACAAAGACAGTTTTAGATTGAATTGGGTACATAATCGGTCGTGCTCACCGTTCGGTAACACAACCGTTCGAATGATATTCATGTGTTATCCCCATGAATGCAAAAACGCGAAAGGAACATAGACAATCATCAGATTATTTTGCGCCCACCGTAAGGTTAAGAAAGCTTTTACGGTCCGTTGTAGATACTTTGAGATGTTTCTTCAGTTGAAGTATCTCCGATTAATCCACTTGTTCAAGCGATGTCCAATGAGTCCCTTGTTTAAAAACATAACCTCCAAACCAGCGGAGTGTCTGTCGGGAATTAGGCATGTCCAACGATGCACCAAACATTGGCCAAAACACAAGTGCACATCTGAATTAAAGTATATTATCTTTAATCCTTAAAAGTTGACTGCAATGAATTTTTAAACTTATAGGATACTTACTTTTATGGTCCTGAGAAAGGATAGACTTGTTAAAACGGGGCATCATTGCATTACCTCGAGTACAGAGTTGGGATACTGGGGTATGCTTTATAGTATTCTCGTATTTGTGTCATGATTAACAAAACCAAAATGGCTGGTTAAGATTCCACAACCTTTCGATCGACGAATCCACGGGCTACTATACGGAGCCAGCCGGTCGTGCATTTAATAACAAGCATACAGTAATCGTAGGAAGCTTGCTCACATTCATATGTCGAGCATATATAGTATTCTATGGTGGTACATTTAAGTATCTACAGGTTGGGCAGCGGGTTGCTCGACAACAGCCACTAAGAACGTCGTAAATGGGGTGGTTGCAGAAATGGTATTACGCGCACCGTGGTCCGAAAAGATGCGCTTATTATGAAGAAACAAACACCCATTATTCGATTATCGACCAATATTTTGTTCAGCTCGCTAAATACTACTGGTTCCCACCAATCAGCGTTTGTCGCCACAGATGGGCGTTATAGCCATTAACAAACCATATAGACAAGAGTAAAGTCAATTAAAAAACAGACGTATCCGTAGGTTAGCTCAATCGGTAAGAAATTTGCTGATTTGCAGCTATCCGAAAGATTGGGTAATCGAAACCCGTCGCTGGCTAGTCGGTCGTTTGTGGCTAACACTTTGGTTCTACCACAGTCATATAAAACACATTGCAATTGATCTCTGGCCACGCGACCACGGTGTCAAAGTTATCTTGTGACAACGCGCCATGTATTATCCCATTTATGAGAGTAAAACAAGATTTTAAGTAACAGGTGTTTCTAATGTGTTCTCACTATTTATCCTATAACCAAGTGAAAATGAATGTGGGTAATGTATTACAAACATCTACACAGTGCACATTGATATAAATCGTACTATTAAAACAACAGTAAAAATATAATTGATAAAATAGCACATGAAAAAAAATTCCAGTGTAACACGGTATACATGCACTTAATTATTGCAATGGAGATTGTGTGTCAAGAAAATATACCATCTTAATAAATCGGGCATACTTATTTAACACGAAATTATTTTTTTGTGGACAACATAATTAGGCTATTGCCCAATCCTGACCAATATGACATAATTATGATGATAAGTATCGGTCCATGGATTTAGGTAACAGTTCAACCATCTCAACACAAATCTCCAATTCTTTATCAACACACTGCGCTGCTTCAGGGTTAATTTCACTGTAATTCACAACCCAAGCATAGAACTGAAGACTCAGTTTTAAATTCTCCAACTTCTCACTCGAATTTGAAGTTATAACCTTTCCATACAATCTGTTGGAAACACCATCGTGAATAATGATTGTAGGATTTTTTAAAACTTAGGAGCTGTTAAAACAATAGTGTTTGACAAACTATATTAAGCATTCTTGAATTTAATGGATTGAGCAATGGTCGTTAACTTTCTTGTCCATAGACAACTAAGGGGCTAGGGTGGGTATTAAACCTAGAACCCATACAGCCTATCACTCATTGTTTAAATAAAAACTTTAAAAACGGTTACTTTTCTTTAAAAGGCAAGAACTGCAGTTAGTTCTTACTCTGGTTTTTCTTCCAACTAATATTAATAACTTTTATGTCAAATTTTGTGCTCAAAGAAAAAATCCACCTCATTTACAAATTTAACTAATGTCTAGAAAGGTAGATAAATTTCCAAAGTTATTAAAAAATACCACTAGTATCAGCAATGGTAAAAATAGAAACAACAAATTACCTCGCTATGTAGAAATGCGCAATCAAACCAGGTCTCTCTACATCAGATTCAAATCTTTCTGGAAATTTTCGATCTGGAAGTCTCAGTGTGTCCAGGAATGCATGGAAGTACTTTATACTGCAATTGAATGTGGTTTATATCAATAGGGCAGGAGATCCCAACTTTAACTCTAGTGATGTCTTTTTATTAGGCCCGGTTAGTTTATTACTTGAGAATGGATCCACATGATCACTTGCCGTTGCTTGTTTATTTTGACAAGCTCAGTATACAGAAACTAACATTTGTCAACTGTTGAACTTGTGTAAACCAGGCCTTAGATGTCCAGATCAAGCATTTAATGTTTCATTATGTAATCAAAGTTTTAACATTAATTTAGCTTTGTTATAAAGCTTCCAGTTTCACCAGTAAAGTACATGGAATACTGCTTGCTATGTGCCGGTTTACTTGTTCCTTTGATATTGTTATAACTTTGTATTAAAAGCTCTGTTACGCATTTGCGAGGTGATCTGACGATTGGCTATATCTATGTAGTAACGCCCCTTGTGTTTTGCCATACACAAGTACAAAAATGGATATCCTATTTTATGTTCTATTCTATCTAACTTACTTGTGTTTTCCCAGCAACAGAGACAAAAAATAGCACCTTCTAACTATGATGGAAGCTAGCACACCTCAAATAACACAACATGTTGATTTTCTTCACTGCATGTTGGTTTGGTCTTCCACCACCGGTTGTCGCTATAGCCACTTTCATGTCCATCATGTCACTATAAGTCTCGGCAATTTCAAATTGTAGTTGTCTGTGACATAGAATAACTTTTAGAGGAATTGCATATGTTATTAGGTATTCTTCTTACAACCACGGTAACAGTATAGGTATCAACATTCTACATCATTGTCTTAGAGATAGGCCATAAAATTAATCACACATTCTATTTACATTAACATTATAATAATGCCAAGAGGAACGTTTTGATACTCATATGAGAAATACATGAAATCCATGAGAAATAAATGATTTTATTAGGAATACAAGATTTTCATGAGAAGTATATGATTTTTATAAGAAATACAAAAATTTAATAAGTAATATATGTTTTATATTAACAACAGAGACACAATACCTGGTAACAGCCAAATAATATTGAGGATTGATTTGTGGGATAATGGCGGCCAAAATGTCAATTCTACGTTTGTACATCCGGCATCTAATCTCATAGCTTTGTTCGAAGAATGAAACGTGTTGGTAAAGTCTGCTAATGTCCTGGAAATGGGATCAAATTTAAATAATAAGATTCTAGTTGAATATCATGTTATATCTTGTGTTGAATGTTCATCACTTATGGAATTATTTTTTGAAGGTGTTTAACAGGTCATTTGAAGTACACGCTGTATTATTATTTGTCCAGGTATAGTGAAACAACATTAAACTTATGTGGTTTACAATAACCATAAAGTGTGGATTTTACTTTGCACTTGCACAAGGAAATAACTAAATCAACCAACTCTAGCGATAATGGCTTCAGAAACTTAACGAGATAGGAGCAGATATCAGAATACACTTTTTACATATTATCCACCTGGTTCAGTTCAATATGATCGGTTACAAATCCATCCAATACAAAGTATTTTAAAGCATCAGTTGCATATTCTTTACCGACTTGAAACAGCTGTTTTGCCTGCAAAACAAATTGAAAATTATTAAAAAATTGTTGCCCATCTTCCTTATTTAATTCCAAGTTATTCAAAAGAATTTTTTTTCTCTAATTAAACTCTGAGTAATATTTTTTTATACACATATATGCCATATGCTTTGCAACCACCACACACCAATGCATAAACCCACTATCGGGTTGTAACCTTTCCATCCATAACACTTTGTACCTGTTGATAATTAACACAATAATCGTGGGGACATTTTTCCTCAATTGACGTAACTTCGAGTTTAAAACGTTCGTTCGACTTCAACTCCTCACTTGATTGGTCAATTGCTTCACGACGAAGATTGTCATCCATTTCCCCTGTCATTTGATATTGCAATCTCAATGTGATGTCATAATTCAATTTATTATTTGCCAATTTGCAATTTAAATGTTGTTTGTAGAAATGTATTTAAAAAAAATGTGTCCTGACTCCATTAAATCAAGAGTGGAATCACTTAATTCTGCATTACTATAGTCAACAGTCATGTTCGACTACTTTAGTATGCTTTAAGTGTTTGATAAATTCAATATCTAAATATTTTGCAAAAGGGGACCCTGATACAATCTTTAAGTGAAAGCTTAATGAACCAACTAGTAATCTATCATGGCAGATGCCATTATAATACATACCGATTGCATTTGAAAGTTTAAGTTTTGATTCCTCAAGAAGGCAAATGCAATACTTGACCCAACAACGTGCTACATCGGCCTTTTTCTCTAATAGCTTTGTTTCACCTGGGATTATAAGAGGTTATAGGGGTGGACTAGATTGATTTCCAATGATCCATATGATTTAGGCATTTGTAACAAATTTAATAAAACTATCATGTAAATTTTATTAAAAAGATTAATTTCACATATACATTGTTGGGTAATGTGGGGTAAATGTTATTTTATGTCTATTATCTACTATTGCTATACTCAAAATTTTTTATGAAAATATTTGCCTGCTTGGACTGCTTGAACTGCAAAATGCATACAATTCATTTAGCAATCAAAGATCCACATTAAAAATATAAATTCTATAACAAATATGCGTGAAGAAAAAAATTCCAAACCTTCTTCTTCTGAGATTTCGTTGATCACAAAATTTGCACAAGCAAGGCAATGTTTCGCTTCACTGAACATGTTCATTGTGATGTAATATTGGGACAAACAAGCACAATTGACAGCCCATTCCAGTGGAACAAGTGTTTTCATATCAAGCTGACGTTGCAAGGTTTTTTTGCAAAATAATGCTGATTCATCATTATTGCCTACATGATTATAATGGTGTTGACAAAGGATGATTTAAACATTCTCTGCTGTATATCTATTGGTCATAACGGTCAATCTAAATCATCTGTCATTTTGTAAATTCAGCATAGATAAAAATCATGCCCGATGTACATAACTAACTAACCAACTAACAGATAAAAAACTTACCAAGAGCTTTATGAGCTTGCGCCAAATAATACAGTGTATTTGTGGGCAAAGATTCAAATGCTTGTTTACGGTCTGTGACATCACTAACAAAATGATCATCAATGCATAAAGGGGTCTCATCGGAGTTCTTAACAAAATCTTGATAAAGTTGTTCAGCTTTCGTAAGATGTTCATATGCTCTGTGGGGTAATGAATGTATTAATTATGTTACTTAATACCTAAAAAACATTTCAAATTCTCCTTACCAGTAGTGGTAATAAAGTAAGTAAAATACAAGTGGCTCAAGCAAATGTTTAACCATGCATACTTTAACATGCTTACCTTAACGGTGCATGAACTAATTTTGCATACTAACGGTATGTTAATGTATATAGAACAAGCATGTTGTGATGATTACGTTAAGTGTTTTTAAGTTTAAAAACTTTTACTATATAAATCTTTTGCAGTATAATTAATAATTTTAGGTTAAATGAGTTAGTGCATCCATTATATTTGGTCATATTGAGTGCGATTTGCACAATATAAAATATTAATTTGACAAACAATAACCAGAAATGCAGTTATGGTGATGCACAGTTATCTGTTTTTGTATGAAAGCCTTTTAACTCTTGTAACGTACACACATTTTGATATAAAGTATTTTCACATGAAAGCACTTTATCGATTTAATTGGGCTTTATAGTGTATAGTGTGTATTGTGTTAAAATGTTTTTAACATTTTATGAGATTCAAAATTAGCATGCTTAAATAATTCTAAACAGTGTGATCTCACTTGTTTATCCCCTCTTCTCTAGAAGACCATAGAAGTCCGAGTTCGTTATTCACTGCTATTATCGTTGACACGAATCTTGGGTCCTTTTCCAACTTTCCATCACTCACCTGGAATGTTGCCAAATAGACAAGGGGTTAATGACAAAACAACTTTTGTAAACGCCTAGAAAAAATTTGCAAATTGTTGGCAATTTTTAAAAGCGTTGAAAGTGGTTAAATACTATAAGGGCCATTAAAGACATTCTAAGCTTTAAGTATTTAAAAAAAAACATACTGCAAGGAAAACAAATTATATTATTGACAGACAAATATATAATTCAAATTCCCCACTGCAAAGAATTGTTTCCACTTTTTTCCAACTAACAATTTAGGTAAAGATACAAAAAAGAATGTTTAATATCACAGTGCCCGTCTATGATATTACACTTAAGTTTTGTGACTTGACTATGCCAAAGTTTATATCAAAATACCTCTATAATGTGATTTAAAATTTCCTGTCCAGCAGAAACTTCCTCTGTGTTGATAAAATTCACTGCAATCAAATATTCCACAGCAGCTTCTGCAGAACTGTGATGAAATAAAACATGGACTGGGTTAAACATGGATTTGAGGTTTTTTGATTTGCGGAAAATCCAAAGATCTGGTAATGGGTGGA
>CH002898.1:0-35628 GCA_000149265.1 Ciona savignyi | reverse complement strand
CGAAGCTTATGAACATCTTCTCGAATATTTTGAAGCAAATTTCTCGCCTCATATTTTGATTTGAACGGGTTTTTCTCAGGATCGGAGGTAGCCGCGTTCAGTTCTTTGGCTCGAAGATATTTTTCTTGGTAAATGTACGAACTATCACTCATTTTATAAGCCGTTAATTTTCACAACCTTAATCATAATACATGCGTCTAGAGACAGAACGGTAGTCTGATTTTTCTCTGCTGGATGGCGCTATTTATCAGCTGTACTAAAGCGGGGAGGAGGAAAACTACTCACTAAAATTACGGACACTAATTTTAACCCATTCCTAAACACTAAACTTAACCGCAAGACTAACACTAACTCTAGCCCCATGTTTATTACACCATTTACGCATTTTAAGTAAATAGTGTTTACAATCAAAAAACTGCAAAGAGATCGATTACTTTAACCAATGCTTGGACAAATTCCAAAAATGCTCAGACAAGCTGAATGCGGCGTTATGATGAGTTTGTTTATAACTAAGAAACAAAAGAGTTACCGTTTGGATCACTTAGATTGCTATGGAAAGTAATTCTAATTCTGTCCCAAACACTAATCTCAACCCCAGAACTAACTTTAACCCCAACCCTAACATTAATATCAAAAATAGTCACTCCCCAGATAATTCCAAAAAAATAAATAGCGCCACCAAGCAGAGAAAAATCACACTACCGTTCGGTCCCTAGTCGCATCTAATCATAATATACCCCGAAAACAAAGTTCAAATTCTAATTCAGATACTTATCCCCGAGTAGCAGAGGTAGAATTAGAAAAAAAGTATTTTTTAATTGGTGTTTACAAATCCTACCTCGGTAACTATGAAAAAAGTAAACATACACAATTTCAATTTAACCGTAAATTTTATGAAGTTTAACATTTTAACCACGAATTATATGAAGTTTAACATTCTAAACTGGATTTTTGATTACCAGTTTGACCGATAAAAATAGTGTTTCACATAATTTAATCTTCTAAATCTTCTTTTATAAAAATATAAACAAGGTCATTCATCTCATAATCATTTATTGTGTAAAAACAACAGCGTTAGCAATACGATAAAATCTATTTGCTCTTTTTTACTAGGGAATAAAAGAATTTATAGAAAAATAGTAAATTGTCAAATTTTCCATCGTATTCGCCAATAAATATTTGATGAAATTGTTGAAAGAATGAATGAATTGCTTCAATTGTTGCAAGATGAGTGTTTGGTCGATTGTTTTGTTTGCGCCAGTAACAAGTTTCCTTTTCACTTAGCTCAACTCTTGATAAGGCTGTTATTAATAATTAATAGTTTTAATTAGGAAAATCTAAATGATATAGATTCTCTGTGTATCATTTTAACTGCAGGGTGGCAAATAATACAAATTTACATTTTTCTATTTGTGTGTGAGTTTACCACTTTACAACCCAGTGGAATCCATTGGTTAGGCAAGTTATACTCTGCAACAATACCTTTAAAAGATTATTTATAATTAGGTAATAGCAGATTTTTATTACTGCTGCAGCACACTTTTCTCTTAAACCTATGTTGGTAAATTTAAAATAATTTGGGTTGCAATTTTATGGTCATTAAGCTCATGTTTAAAAGTTGAGTTGATTGATCCACATGTCATGTTTTGGTACAGAGACTTACACTTCAAACGCTCATCCGTTAAAATTGAATGAACTTGGCTCCAAGTGCTATCAATGAAGACAATTTTATTAAAAGTTGGATTCAGTTTTTCTTCTTTTAACTTGAACTCGCTTTTCTTCGCTCTGAAATATGTTTTAAAGAACTATTCAATTCAAACAACTACTTGAATAAACTATGTTAAGCACTAAGTGGGCGAAGAAGCAATAGTTTTTGCATATTACACTAATTATTAATCATTGGAAATTACTATTCAGTTATTAAGCAATATGATACAAAAAATTCCCACAATTACATGTCTCAACACAAATAAGTTAAGTCAAAAAAAAGTCTTGAACATATTTACTTGTACAGAGATCAACATTGATAATCACACTACAACCCTACAAATATACATTGATTATAAACCTGTTTTCATTTTGAACATCTGATGAATTATCCAGATGAATCTTTTTCGCCATTACGACATCGTCTACGACCGATCGCTTTTTACCACTTTGGGTTGAATATAGTCGCAAATGCTTAGCGTCCGGTCCTGGAAAAATCAGCAAAGTCTGGTCCTGCAATGCAATTGTGCGAGTAAACAGTTTAAATATCATTGTGTTATTTAACACATCCTGGGTTGAGTGGCTTAATTATTCTTACGAAGCATTGCTGGGTTAATCTAAACTAAGCACAAAAACACAAAAAGCACTAACAATTGTATGGTTGTGGGGAAAATATAATATGACTTTGGGTAAAAAAAAAGTTTGCTTTACATAGGCCTCTGATTACTAAGTTTGCCTTACATTAATATATACACAATTGTCTCAGATGTTGCTGGTAGTTTAAAAAACTACTAGGCCTACAGAAGATGGATGTACGAGAAGAGGAATATTAGGTATGGAACAACTACAAAAATCATTTTTTAACCGTATTCTAAAATAATATCATTATTGCATTATAAATAGAAAATATTTGGTAGGGACAATATTTTAGTTTGTTAAAACCAGTTTACAAGAGTTATTAAAAAGCTGAATATTGTCACACCACGCATAAAAAAAGAGTGCTTTTAATCGTAATAGTATCTTTAATCTTTTATGTATCACTAGCTAAATATTTATCGATGTTTAATTTGCACTGTTGCTTTTGTGACATGTCAACAATGTGCAACATGAAATCCTGGTGGTGCCAGAATTTCCGATTTGAATTGCTGAGCAAAACAGTATGTCTTATATTTACCAGTAAGGCCGGATTTTAATTTACCATTTAACAGCTGCAGAATTTAAAATTATATTTTATACTATCCTATTTGTTATTAAGAAGCACAAAAAATACCTTGTCATTCGCATAGTTGGGAATGATGGGATAGGAATAAATTTCAACATCTTCTGGAGCCAACATTACTGCATGTACAGCCGTACTTTTTCCATCCAGTTCTTTTTGGTGCTTGATGATATCAACTTTAATTGGCAGCTGAGGATATTTAGGGGATAAATGGAGATGTCGTTTTTTCCAGTCCTTACATTTATTTGTTTATATACAAGGTTGTATTTGGGTTAATATTAACTATAATTATATGACATATATAATATTGTTAATCTAGCTTACTTGTTTAAATTGACTCTGCATAACTCATTTTTAATAATTGGGAGATCAAAAAACTTTACTTGGTTTTGTCCCTATTTACCCGGCAGTCCCTATACACCCCGGTTTACGGTACTATACAAATCACACCTTAACGTGAGGCATGTCTTTCACATCAATCCCATCCACATATTGATAGCAAGAGTAGCAGAAATACATCCTGGAAGACTTGCATTTTGAACACTTTGACCTTTTCAAACCAATTAAGTTGTCATGAGGTGATATTTTCAAGCTGGCAAATGGATTATCCATTGTAACTATGAATACAAAACCATGGAGTTAGTGGCCGCTTAAGACACTGCAAAATGAACAACGACATTAAATATCAAAGACTATAGTATTGCATGTCATACAACTTCCAAATATTTTAAAGGGAAATTTTACAATGGTAAATTTAAATTGTAAGCAGAATTTTGATCATACAATCAAATATTTGCTTGTTGAGCTAGAAAAGTTCGGATTTTATGCAAAAGTTCTTTCTTGACAGTGTCTGGTACTAACTGCCGTGCTTTTGGGGTGATGTCTTCCACTAAATCATCAACGGTGACGTGTTCAAGTCCTCGTTCACGAACTATCTCCTTGCACAATTGTTTCAACTCGTCCCGCCATCCACACTCGGCTAATCGCGCTCGTAACAACTCCTTTAATTTTTCACGCTCTCCCGTTTCGACTAATTGTTGGTTGATGGCCGCACGCATTTGCCCATCACGTAATTTCTTGTCAGCCATTTGCAATTGTTAATTTAAACGCTTTTCTTAGTGTGGATATTAATAAATTTTAAAATGTTTTGCTAAATTCTACCTGCTTATAATGACACGACATTATAGATACTCTTAAATTAAAGTCAGTAGGTACTTTGCATTATTAAAATAAAAGTTTAAATTATATGCTGCTTTAAATTATCTAAAAAAACATCGCAAATTTTACATTTAACACTTTTGAGTAATGGGGATTTCCCTTTAAATTTAACAGTTTTGAAGTTAGGGGTCGCTATATCTAATTTTATTTTTTTCTGGAATATCTACCTACTGTTATAATTTATTCAAAAAACACTATTAACTAGTAAAAGCAAAACATCTTTGTTTCAAAGTTACATTTTTAACATGAATAATAAAGCGCACATCAAAATGGAATTGAAGGGGAGAGTGAAGAACGCTCTGTACAACTCAATATTATTAGAGTAGGCCGAATTGTTTTTACTCTTTTTTTATAAAACTTATGATGTACAAAGGATTCTTTACTACCCACTAATTGATAAACAACATTGTGTGATCGTCATATACGATTTGTTTATACATAATGCACAAAAAATAAAAGATGAAGATTAAGAACAGCATCCAGATTTTTGCTCTGTTGCTTCCTCATTGCTAACGACAACAACTCCTCGACGCGAATTTCCACGATTAGAGGATCCCAAGCTTGCCCCTGCAGACACATCATCTTGCTCGTCTGAAACTTGTAACATTTCTGTGGAATTTATTTGGAGAATTATGATGCAACCAACTGCCAAATATTCACTCACTACAGAATAATCGCTGTAGAGTAACAATGGTTTTAGTATCAAACATATGATATCAATTATCAGAATAATATCTATGTTGCTGGTCCAGATCTGCATGGCTTTTACAAAATTAAAGCGACGTCATTATGGTATGCTAGACAACAAAGAACTTTTCATAGACATTCTATTACTTAATGTCTTTTCCCCTAGCACTCACTTTTAGACAAGGTTAGGAACAGTTCATCAATCCCCTTGTTCAGTTTAGCGCTGGTGTGAATGTGTTTGGCTCCGACAGAAGCTGCATAGTCTTCTGCTTCCTGCACCGATACATGCCGACTTTTCTCCAAGTCTATCTTGTTTCCTGCAGTGTAGTAGGGTCCATAATTTTAAGAAATAAGAATGATACAAACTAGGGCAATTCTCACACAATTTCACACATTGTTTACATAGATTAAGTTCAAACAACCCAAGAAACTTCACGGGGTAAAATTTACTTCTATACGGTAGATATTACAAGTAACAGAAGAAAGACTTAAATTTAAATACTGTAGCTGTCAGGGCTGCTTTTTCATGTGATTTTTTGCACTTTATTAAATATTAAAAAAGCAACCTCAGCGGATTAGAATAGAATACTTAAGTTTATTTTCCGAAATGTGTAAAACCCAGGTGTTTTAGTATGGAAACTCATCAGAATCAGAATATCTTGTGTCCTTTGTTGGGTTACAGAAGCAGCCTAGCTAATAATTGCATTATGCTGACCACAAAGGAAGGTACATTTTTTGTTAAATCTTTTAAACAACATCCGCTAAGCTCTTTATTCATGGTCAAAACTGATCAGCTACGTTTGGTTTTAATCTCAGCACTTTCAGCTGATAATCTGATTTCTCTCAATAAATTGGCCCAATAAAATGATAAGTTGTAAGTAGTGTTTAATCTGTAATACTTGTCTACCCACTACCTGCAATGCACAAACAAATGTCCTGGCCCAGCATTTTCCTTAATTCCTTCACCCAATTTTTAACCTGAAAAACAAAAGAACCATTATTATTTTTTTTAAACTTTTATAGTTTAAAAAAACAAACCTTTTGGAAAGAATCTTCATCTGTAATATCATACACTAATATTGCACCATTGCTGTCTCTGTAATAAATTGGACCGAGAGCATGAAATCTTTCTTGGCCAGCGGTGTCCTGTACATATAATTAATATAATAATCATTTATATAATATAGAAAACTTTAATACATTGTGGGTGAAATAACAGGACAATATCTACAGGGAAAAAATGAACTAATACACATTAAATCTAATCAGATTATGTGGATATACAAATGGCATACAGTTAGAGTATTTTAAAGCTATTAACAGTCATACCAATTGTAACCGTGTGACAGCCGTTGATGAATTGTATTTTCACCAAATGCAGAGACAAAAAAAACGAAAAATTCGGGAGAGTAAGAATTGAAACATGTGTGAAAGCTCATGCGAGTGCCACAATTTATCTTTCCTTTAAGTAATGAAACTAAACACATTCAGGATTTGATTCACTTCCCCTATATGCTAGTTAAATAGAAAACTGTCACGGTAAACGTTAATTAGTTTTTTATTTGTAAGAGTAAACTCTTAGTTACTAGTGCGGATTTTGTCACACTGGTAAGTCCAAAAACGGATACCAGTGTCACAGAACTTTTGGAACGGATACCAGTGTCACAGAACTTATAGATAGACAAATACAGATGATTTACTTTTAAATAACAAATGATTATTTTTTTTATTTTTAGGTACAATATACCGGTATATATTTTTGTACTGGGAAAACTTATAAAATTAACTTAGATTACCCATATTGATAAATTGACACGTTTCCCTCCAATGTTCAGCTTCTTATTAAGGAACGAAGCCTGCACAAAAAGCAATGTTGATTTATACCTGGATTTTTGTAAAATATAAAGCCATATTCACTATTCTACAACATTAATACTTACACTCTAGTCGCTAGATGTACCCAACATAAGTAATACTGAAAATTTACTTACAAAATCAGCTTGTAAAGTTATTTTTAAATTAAAATCTTAATAAAGTAAGTGATATTGCTTTAAAATTTGGATAATGAAACTACGGCACCTTTCACCACATCCCATAACTGACAGGTTTTATGTTCAATGATTTTTAGTGTATATCTAGCTTTATTTATTGTATTCAAACTATTCATTAAATTGAAGGTATTCATAAGGGTTATGCCATATCCAAAAAATAAGTTTAAATAGAACCTATAAGAAAATATTCATTTCGTTAAAAAACCTTGGCGCACAGAAAATGTACTTTTCAACTGGGACTAGTACCACATAAATTAGACTGTTAGTACAACTAATTGGCTTGCTGGTTTAGCATGTCGCCTTGAAGTCAAAGAGTTAAAGGTTTGAAATTGGTCACTTGTTAATTGATTGTGTCCTTGGGCAAGACATTTAGCGAACATCACCTGAACTCATTAGATTAATAGTTTCTACCAAAATTGAACGAACATCTCAATCGTGCACATCACACTGCAATAGCTTCAGTAACCCAACGGTAGGCACACTGTCATCTGAAGTTCGCCAGTGTGATACCACCCTTGCATTTTACCATTCACTAAACATGAATATCACATCCTATGTAATTTTTATTGCAGGACATCTTGGATATTAGGGCTGGTTTAGATGCACCATAAAACTAAATACACATAATTTTACTAATAAGGAAGGGTAATTTACTTGCAAAGTTGTTATGTGTTTATCATTGAATTTATCTTCGCAATATCGCAGAACTAAAGAAGTTTTTCCAACACAGCCTTCACCGAGAAGAACAACTTTAAATTGCTTTGTTCTTGATCCCATGTTTACTATTTATCAGCACATTATTACCTATTTAAATAAATCTTAAATCTAAACAAACTTAAAATAAGGTTAAAATAAGCAACAAATAGTAAACAATATTGTATCACACGTCACGTGACGTCATAAAAGTTACGATTTCTATGATTTATTTAATAAACACGTGACTCAGTGTTGTAGTTAGAAATAAAACACCGATTGAGACAGGTCAGGTTTTGAGAATATTTTTGCTCATTTTATGAATATATACTCATACATATATTACGCCTACTATAGCTTTTATCATCCTGTATGTCGCTTTGATGTTGGATTTGTCGTGAATTCGCTAAAGTCATTGTGTACTGTATACAATATGACGTCATTATTACTGTTCTCTCACGATATAGCCACAATTCGCAAAGAACTGCGTGCACTTCTACATCATCTTTTAAGACGATTTATTCACCAACTTTGTATATTCTGATGTACTCGAGTATAATCAAGAATAAAATCCACCTTTCGTGACAGAGTTTGGATTGTCGGAGGCTTAATAGCTAGAGAACTTCAGGCCATATAACTGAATTCCTACGTATTTTCAGACTGTGTTGGTTTGACTTACTCCCCTTCTTCTTTGGGGCTGTGTAATTTGATGGTGTCGCGTTGTGTTTTGGCCGAATGGCTGTGGCATGGAAACTGGTCGTTCCCTTTAGTTAGGATATTTCTGTATATGGAAAAATGCAAGGAGCGTTAACACACGAAATTGTCAGATTATCTCGCGCCCACTGTCGCGGGTTATCGTGGCTATTGTATGGTGTTATGTATGATTGAAACGTTTTTTCAATGAAGTAAGACCCATCATGTTACTGGGTTCAGGTAATGTCCACCTAGCTCAAGGAAACAACCGACAAAGATGTCCGTATATTCGTTTATACGGACAAAGATGTCAAAACAGTTACATTAGTTAGAACAAGTTACATCACCTACTAACGCCACATCAGAATTGAAAACTCGTGTCGGTTTGGTCAAACGGTTGGTGCGATAACATGGTGGGTCGGATACTATGTAATATCGTCAGGTTACCTCATGCCCACAGTAAAGATGCAAAAGCTATTGCTGTTTTTGTTTATCATGGATATATCAGTTATTTGTTTTTTTAACCCAACCGGTTACCGCACATTACAACGTGCACTTCAACAGCCAAGAAAGGACTGACTTGATATCTTAAAACAAGACAGTCGTAGACAAAAGCAAGGAATTATATATAAAAACGTAACGCGAAGTGATTACTTGCAATTACCCAAAGAATAATTACAATTACAAATGACGTGCGTGTATAAAAATGTTAAAACATTAATAAAGGCGAAAGGATAAAAGTATCAAACTGTTAAAAACCGTAAACTAAAAGTAAATTGTCAAAAGTACATATGCTAAACTAAAAGTGAGTATATAAAAGGTGGACAAGAATATAAACAAGTGCAAAATTATATATAAAATACGCGCGTTACAAGTCCGGCCGGTTAGTCGGCGGTTAAGTGCGTCGTCTTTTAATCGAAAGGTTGCCGGTGCAAAACTGGCCGCTTCGCTATAGTCGGTTGTGTCCTTGGGCAAGGCACTTTACGGACATTGCCTAAACCAAGCGGATTAATGGATTCTACCAATTTGAAGGAACGTGTCTATCATACACAACACGCTTCAATAGATCCGATGCCTCGACGGTGGGCGCGAGGTGATCTGACCATTGCCCATGAGTTAACCCCCTTGGTTTTCCAATTCACGGGGATAAACCTGAACCTATCATATTCTATCCTATACATATATGTTCTGCAGCAATGTCTATTTATCACGCCCCAATAACTCGGGTAAACCGACCAAAATAAAGTGTCTCTTATGCACAGAAGTTGCTTGAACTAACGTAATGGGTTAAACAAAAACGTTTACAATGTTTTCAAAATATAGTATCAATCCTGTCATGCCTCGAGTCAAGTCAAAATAACCTTACCTGACTTAAGTCTCTGAAAAATAACTTGAATTCATTATATCTGTTTGAAGAAAAACCACTATAAATGTACTGTCAAGTGATCGTACTGGTATTTATTGTAGATCTACATTTCGGTCGAAACACATAGTATGGCAACCCGTTCAACAGGTCTGGGAACCCGATATAATGGTTCTATTAAATCTTACGAATAACTGTGTTTTACCTGTTCGTTTTTCCACCCAAAAGGATTAGCGTTTCGTATTTTATTTTCTACGTTACTGAATTCAAAAACATTTCTAAATTTCTTTGACCACGAATACAACTCACGAGCAGCACGCATTCTCTCTCTTCACCTAGATATAAATTATCCAAACCTGCCTGGTTTTAAAGGCTTAATCCGAAGCTATATACAGTGACCTGTGTTAAGACATTTTGTTGTCACGGACTTCTTGCAGATTTGGCTTACTCATAGTAAAACCAGTGGTGTGGTGACATATGATAAAATTGCAGGTTCTTGACGTGTTTAACGACTGTTCGTTTTGCCGTCTTTTCCAGTTCCTGTGATTATATTCGTTTGCCATTTTTAAAAACTGGGGGAAAAAATAAGAAACTAAACTAAACTAAACTAGGCTATAGCCTGGCAGTTTAAAAGTTCGTAAACTTTAATTAAAGTTTACTGCGCTCCTACACTCAGAACTGATATGAACCGTTGGAGCACACACCGAAGTGCACCAAAAACTTAAACCAGTTTGGGAAACAATGGACTTGACCAATAAATAAGAGCATTTTATTCTTTAACATTTATTTTTCATTATTAGGTCATCATAGCGATTATATACAATGGAAGAACAAGACCTCAAAATGCATAGAGGTCTCATAATATTTGTTCCCTACTTAGGGGTATGCACCGGACAAAATATTCAAAAAATAAATATTCAACGAAATTCCCAAGAATGAAAATAAGATCTTTGTTCCTTGAAATACAACAGCACAGTGGAGTTGTCGGCAGATGGCGCTAGTAACGATCCTGTTGCTGTAGTTGCGCTGTGAGGTGGGCATATGTCACAGGAGTTGGGGTTGTAGCTAGTTGTGATGGCAAGTGGTTGTTGACAGCCGCGTAAGCAGCCGCCACACTCGCAGCTGTCGCGGGGTAGCCTGGGAAGCCCTGATACGCATTTTGAAGCGAGATGGCGGATTGAGAAGGAGCTGCTGCGATGATTTGTGGAGCTGCATTTGCTACGCTCGTTCCTGCCGGTTGATGATGCAGTGGAGCAGCTACAGAGTGAAATATTATTAGTTAGTATTTTCAGAGGGTTCCACCTTTTATGGAAACAAAAAGGTCTTTAAACTAAAATAAAGCATTTCTATAACATTTTGTGCACAAACAAACACATATCAAGAGGTGTTTTTCAAATCGTATAAGTATCATGTCTATACACACACACACACACACACACAAACAAGTTAAAAATGTGTTGCCGAAACACTTTGTACCTGTTCCAGCGGCTGCGGCGACATCGGTAGCATAAGCAGCTCCGGATAGTTGTGCCATATACGCTCCAGTGTAGTCGATAATTGGCTGCGCGTGTTGAGCCGTATGTGCCGGTATTAACATCCCATTATGCGCCACATAAGCCGCTGTTGGATATTGCGCGTACACAGCTGGCACTCCCCTGTGGATACAAGATATCTATGAGAATGACGTCACAATACCACGCTGTGCTAATGAAAACACACGTCACCCAAACACAAATTATACTGAAATTATTTCCAAGCGGACTTGTTTAGGCAAGATATGAACTTCAAGTGACTGAAAAACGACATATCAACCGACTTTCCAGCTGCCGCGTAACTTCCGGGTTAGGAAGTGTTACTCCGCACATATGGTTACCGTATTAAATTACTCATCAATAGAAACTAATCAAAGAATCTTTTACATGCATATCATGATTTGGTGGTAGTAATTGATCAGCAGTATTACGTCACAATCGAATGATTATTACGCTAGGGGCAGATCGTGACAATCAATATTTGCCCCCATACAATGACGTCACAGCAATACAACACAAACCAAATTAATGATCGCTAAGGGGCGTAAACACGTGACTTTGTGCTCAAACTACAAAATAAAAGTGAGGGACGGGCCCTCTTGTTCAACAGCGCCACATAACGGCAAGCCAAACCTTACCTCCTCTTCTGGTGTTGACCACCTGTGTTTATGGAGATTAAAAATAAATCGGGAAACACTAAACAAGTTACTGGGCGTGTAACTAACGTTTGTTTCAACTCAATAAATCAATTATGACGTATTTATGATGCTAACGAGATACTACCGATAAAAGCGCGACGCGTTCTATTATTTACAGCGATTGATCCTATTATGACGGCCCTGGGGACAAAACATAGGTTTTTATTGTGTAACAAAATTCCAGTAGATGTCGCAACTCACCCATATTGGCCGGCAGCCGGAATGTAGGCTTGAGGAATCTGTCGAAGCCCAACTGGAATGGAAAAGGTCTTTATAAACGACTAATTTATCTCCGACGCTGCGAAAGTGGAAACAATAGAAGACGGAACAATCGAATAACAATGGAATCGGGGACAATGCTACGAGTAACAATGTATTGGGACAAAAGTCAGTATCTTATTTCGCGATTCGTTGTAACTTGACTCTGTGGGGGCTAGTTCTGTCGCCCCATGTCACCCTGTACATCGGCGACTTCATTGTGGCAAACAATACACTCTATTTCAGAACACGATTAACTGTGGTTTCTCACCCAAGAATATTTCTTTCATGTCGTGAATTCAAGACTCTATTGTACCGTAATAAAACCGTTTGTAAACAACACCAAACGAATAAATGACTGTGCCAGCGAAACAATTCCGCTTTATAAAATATTCAAAGTTCTAGAACTCCGTAATTATCCTCTGTTTTGTTATTATGACGTACAAAGTAGCTATTTAAATATTCTGATAGACGAGTTCGGTGGCTCTAAAATGAAATCCCCACGGGAATCAAGCAGCTGCATTTATTAATAACTGGATCTTCATTATCCCCGCGTTCGGATACCGAGTTACCATGGTATTGGTGACGTATTAATGTCGTACCTGTGGTTTGCATCACTCTTGGCTTAGCACCGATATACGCAAGGTTGACATTTGCTTTCCGTCCATCTATGACAGGATTAGGATCTTTACATGCCCTTTCTGCGGCCGACTTCTCGCTCATTGTCACCTGTGATGACATAACAACTTCGTTGAGATGACGTAAATTACGTTAGTGTGATGGCATAATTACTTTATTGTGATCCACAATTATTAAGCAGCAATAGCTACAGTAGGGTTTCCAGGCACTTAAGTCATCGCGAAGACCCGGGAGCTGGTTAATTTGTCACCAAACGTTGTTTACTTTTCGTTAATCATCAAATTAATATTCAAACGTCGCAATCGACAAACATACGTGTGTATTACCAAACGAACGCTTTCTAGAATTCATTGACAATAACCTCTATGAATAATGGATGAACCACACAACTTTGCACGCAACAATGCCTGACGATTTAATTAAAAATAAACAACCGAGTGGGTTACTAAGCGACGGGTTTTAACAAGTTGCTACGTAACACTGTTAAATTAGGACGTTACTTACGAATCCATATCCTCTCGACTTTCCAGTTTGGCGATCGGTGATAACGACCGCTTCTTCAATGTCACCGAAGGTGGCAAAATAATCACGAAGGGAAGCGTCGGTCGTGTGGTAGGGAAGTCCCCCCACGAAAATCTTGGTATAGGTTGTGTCTTTTTGTTGGAGCGACATGCTGGTCGGTTTCCCAGCGCTGTTTATCAGCGTATGAGCGGCCGTGGCTGCTGCGAGCTCGCGCTGAGGAGCCGGCAAGATCAACTGTTGCTGTTGGGCTAACTGCTGGGGTAATATGGGGTTTGGTCGGGGAATAGCCGAATGAAGTACCGAGGTTTGTGGGGTTTGGGGTAGATGACCTAGTAAAACACCACCTAGGTTATTGGGGTGAATAATCGGGTTATGTGGCGTAAGAGAAGTAGCTAGATTTGGACTTGGTAGCGTAGTGGACGAAATCGAAGCCAATCTTGGAAATTTGTCGTCTGCTAAATGGGTTGGACTTGCTTTTCGCTTCCTTGATCCACTGTCCGCCTCAACCGAATATTGCGTAGATGCCAGTGCAGTGACGTCACGTTCCAGCGATTCCGTGATGACGTGGGTTGATTTGATTGGTTCAGTCGGTGGTTGTTGAATATCGGCAGCCAGTTCGATTAAACAACGTTATTCATTTCATGTAATGTAACCTACAAATAAGTTTTGATTAAACCTTGTACCTAAGTAATCATTAACTAAGATATATCATAACGCTCCCTATGAAAGTAGTAGCACTGCGCTCACGACAAATTCATCTATACAACTAACTTTATTACTGAACAACTGCACTTTGTAACCTGACTGAGCAACTTACTGTGCAAAGTAAAACAAAAAAAGCTGATTCGTTAATCAGTGATCAACGCCTCACGCCTTTTAATCCGAGTCCGCTCCCGATGTTTCACCCGAAAAGTTCTAAGGAAATCATAAAGGAAGGAAATATCTGGTTTCCAGCCATAGCTCTTTACATTGTTCGGGAATAATTAACACAACTTGCAACTATTATGCGTCACATAGATCCAATATGACGAATAAAAGCAGTTTAGAAAGCAACGAAGCGGAAAGGTCATTTGAGATTCTAATTCACCTGTCTTTCGTTACAATTGCTTTTGTCATTGTAACGCAATAATGAGCGCAATTCGAGCGTGTCGCGCTCTGCCCTTGAACGTTAATGTAAAGTTAAAATATCTCATAAAACTATGAAACATCTGAAATAAACTAACTACATGTAGTGTGACGTAACAATGCCCCCGATGCAGCGACAAAACAAACAAGACTATTTCAACAATGACTAATTACTCTGACTTGAAGTACACGACTTAAATCTTAGATACAACTGACCAAATGTCAAAATAGCGCAAGTTATATAGCAAGGTAAATCTGCAGGAATCCTCACTTGGACAGCTGCTTCGCACTTCGTCAGATAAAACTGTCATCGGACCACGTGTCCTTTTTTCTTTTCAAATCCGTGGGAATATATCGCTTATGAGCGCTACCTGACGGATAGTTTAAATTCGCATCTTTGAGGAAGTTTTAAAACAAGGATATACGTTTTTAAATAAGCATATAACTGCACACATATACAACTATATAACATTTTAAAGGCATCAATTGTGATCTAGCTCGTCACTATTCTAACATGCGGTTTCCGCTTTCACGCTGATCCAGCCCGATAATTCGACAAAAATCAGTTCGCCTGTCAGTCTGGAACCTCGTTGCCACCGATCGGCTCAATGATTAGCACTATCGGTACCTTGAAAACGAATTTTCCCACTTGCAGGAATTCAAATTAATCACCGTATTCGCCACTGCAAAAAGCTTATCAGGGCAAAGAGCATAGGACAGTGGTTCTCAAACTTTTTAGAGTAGGGACCCACTATTAATTACCACAATTTATGGCGACCCACTTAACTTTATATATAGTTGTTGTAACATGTGTGAGAGACTAAAGCTTCAATGACCTTAGGTCAGGTGAAGATTACGCCACGATTCAAGATTGTGTGATGTCACAATTATGATAATTTCCCCTTGATTGTTGTATAGGAAATAACCAGTATAGTTAATCAGAGCTTTCTATAACTTTTCACGACCCACCAAGATTCCTTTCGCGACCCACCGGTGGGTCGCGACCCATAGTTTGAGAAACGCTGGCATAGGAGGTTAAGTAAATAATTAAAAACTTTTGCCAGCTGCAGTTATATGAAACAGCCTACCACTATAGTATAACACATAAAAAAATTCATAAAAAATCTTACCAGTGCCGTGAAACCAATCAACAGCAAGTTGCAAGAAACGATACAGTTATATATATTGTATTTTATGAAAAATGCGAAATATTTAAATATGTATATATTTGCTCGTGTACACTGTTAAAAAAATGATGGTAAAATTTACAATATTTCCCATGCAGCACTTTTCATCGTATGTATGGTAAAATTTACCCTTTTTTACAGTAATATTTGAATTTTACTAACAAATGTAGTAAATTTTACAATATTATCCCTTAAAAATGTACAATACTTCATAGTAAAAACATTTATTTACCAATAAATGTTGTGATTTTTATTGTAAAAATTACAAATTTTTATTGTAATAAATCATGTTTTTACCAACATTTTTATTCAATTTTACAATATTCGATCACAGTAAATATTAATTTCAGGAATAATAATTACACTGATTTAGAGCAGTTTGTACTAAAAATTACCAGATACAACACTAAAAGTTATCCAGAAAATCCACACTATTAAAATCAGATAAAAGAAGATAAAAATAAGGAACAATGCGAACAGAAATGAACAGTTGTGAAGTTTAAAAGTGAAGAATGCAAAAAACAAATTTATCAAAAAGTCCAAGAACACAAGTTTTAACAAATTTCGGAACAGCAGTCAGTTCCATCTTCCATGCATTGCTTTATTGCATTGCACAAATGCCTAACTTTAGGGCTTACATTGTGCCGTTTTGCTTTTTTAGTCTTTGACCCACACTCTCCTATTTAGCGAAGTATCTGTGAAAAAATGTAACAATATTTATAATCAGGTGGTATTAAGGCTGAAGGATTGGACATAGTTTCAAGGACACTGCAATATATACACTATGGCAAATGGAGTGGATTAAATGCACTATTACAAGCAAAATAAAATTACCTTTGCACAAATTCCAATAGGTTTTCTATTTTCTCTGTGTATACCATATTAAACACATAGAATGAGCAGAATGTATACACTAATGCTTTGAAGAAATCTTTAAATCTTGCAGTCACTTCTTGTTCAATTGCCACATAAAATTCTGTTGCTGGTGATTCACCTGTTTAAAAGCAAAGCATTAAAGATCACGACTATTTTTAAATAGAGGTTTAGAGAGATACACCAAGGTGCTTCAATACACTGCTTTAACATGACACACTTCGGACATTCACATTTCTCATTTTTAGTATTACTGCAACTGTAATTTAGAAACCATTTAAATTTATTAAAATAAATCACCTTTCTAAGAAAGATTTAACACAGAAACATATCTTAACAATATGCGGTAGCATGTAGAATGAGCTTTAATACAGTTATGACATACCTATAACAGCAATGAATGGTGTTGCTGGTGCCCGTTCTCTGATTTCTGTGATAAGTGATTCTTTCTGAAAAGAAACAAAAATATATTTAATAGCGTGGACAGGGGGGGCTTAGACTTGCAGATGACCAAAAAGCAAATGCCTCTTCATCAACATCTATTAACAGTTAATAGATCAAAAAGGGTTTAACGCCAAGCGCCACAGCACTAAATGTATACTCACAGAAAATGTTTGATAGAGCTGGGAAATATCCTCTTTAAAGTAAGTCGCAACCAACTCTAACATTCCCACAGACTGCGACATCTTTGGTTTTTGATCTATTTCCCAAATCTTTTTACAAATGTTAATGTTGGTCGAAGATTTGAATGTCCTGTAAATTAAATGAGTAACAATGACTGGTATCCATATATTTATAAAAGTTTATGGCTATGATATACAGTTACAAGTATACGGTATTTTGGTATATAATATGTATGTATTATATATAAAAAATACAACGTTGGTCAACTTTAATGTGGACTTAATTTAGCATATTAAACAAAATATGGGTTGATAGTGATCGGTAATCACAATTTTTACCTGTATACATTATGGGAAGATTTCACTAGTTGATGAAAAAATCCAGAGCTCCCACCACCACTTGTTACCAAATTATCAAAATGAGATAGCAAGTACTCGTCTTCTAAAAGGTATGGCCACTCTTTTTTTATTTCTTTCACTTGAATCTTCTTATTGATTATTTTTCGTTGCAGCCAAAATGTAGTTTGCATCAATTCTTTTATTTTTGAGGTTTGTTGCACAGCTTTTTCTTTGTTATATTCTTCTAACAACCAGTCTTTATGTTCAGTGAGAACATTGCTGGTGTCAGGGGACTCTGAACCGACCACACCACTTGTTCATGTCGCAGCCATAAGATTCTTTTCTTTTCAAATTAGGTTTCGGGATTGGTTCGCCTATATTTCCGAATTTCTTTTGCTTCCGATTGCAGTAGTGCATCCTTTCAGACAGCTGATTGGATAAAGTTTCTTTGCCATCACCCAATGAAAAGTCACCAACCGAATCCTTAAACGAATGGGGATATTTGGCAATAATCCTAGATGCTATAACTTGCAAATCCCTCTTCTTTGGCCGCTTTGTAATTTTAAAAATGGCATCGATTAATACACGGACCATTTCTAGTCTGTGTAATGCATTGGGTACAGCACTGCTTTCGCAGGATAGAAGGAGCTCTTTTGGAAAATCATTCCAAGGAATTTGGAAGTTAAGTATCCAATCCACCTCAGTTGATGATGAAGAGAAAGAACTATCAGATGTTACCGGCTCGGTACTAAAACCACTTCCAAAAGATGTGTTATGAATGGTATCCCCTAAAGAAATAAATCAGTTTAAATTTTCACTGAAAACTCAACTAATACATGCAATATTTAATGGTATCCACGGTTCAAACACCTGTTACGGCTAGTATGTCTAGGATTACATTACAGCAGCATAGTGAGTGATGTGCAGTGTTCAGCATCCAGCCGAACCGGATAATTTTCATTTCATCTCATCACTACTACAACACACATATATATTATAATATGTTGAACATTTAATAGATAAATCCATAGAGGCCTACAATATATATTACTTATTAAGCTATAGATAAAAGAGAAAAACAGCTTGCACAGTGATGGTAGATTACCTGGACTGGTATCTTGGCTCCATGCTTTGATAAGTTGTCTTGTTGGGATTGGTTTCAGGATATGTTCAATATCAGTTTCCCGTACTTCACCGAGGTCGCTCACAGAGGTAACGCCTAGGTCATCTTGAAGCACAGACACTAGCTTGGTCAGAGTAACTTTGGGAAGAGTCGGCAAAGTTTTAAGTATGGCTTCTTCCATTGTACATTTAATAATTACTGTGTAATAAAAAGTGTATATGTTAAACAATGTAATGCTTTAGGTTTAGAATATTACTGTCATTAAAATTGTAACAATGTAAAGGATAAAAATTTATGCTAGTACCTTAATGCTAGTAATTAGTACGGATAAACATATCTGTAAGAGCTATTTTAATAGGAAAGTAATCCTGGGTTATAAGGAAAATAGAGGTGTACTACATTTCTAGGTCTACAACAACGGCAAAATCATATAAACTAAAAATAAGCAAAATCATATAGGCTACAGATCTATACCGTATGCTAGCCAGTAGACCACAATTGTAACAGAACAATTACAGGTAAGCTGTATATTAGGCTAGTAAGAGGGATTTTGGATAAGTATATTCGGAAATACTTAAACTCTAGGAACTGAAATTCTACTTTGCTCATCGCTATGTTAAGCTATAGGACTATTTGCAGCGTTTTGAGCAGAGCTATACCTAAACCTAGACAATACATTAGTCTTGGCACAAACTTACCTTTCATATAAGCTGAATATTAAATTAATTCTTACTTAATACTGGTATCCTACACATTTAAGCTAGCCTAGCAAACTCAAAAACTATTCGGTTAAAACGCGGACAAGTCTGGACAGGAACAAAGACACTTTCGCGCCCAAAATCTATGTTGTCTGTGATTGGCTAATCCATAAAAAGCGGGAAGTAAAATAAACTTCACAACGAATCGTTGTAAAATCACTTTACCCGTTGGTGTAGGTAATTTTTTACAAGATTTTGAGTTAAAATTTACAAATTTTTTTAACAGTGTATGCATAAGGCGAGGTCAAAGACATGTATCACTAACACAGGTTGCTGTCTTCTAAATAGACGTGTTAGTTATGAAAATCAGTCCGACAAAACCGTAGTTATAATCTGCAAAACAATGTACATTACACTTTCAGTCACCTAAGAGGTGTGCAAACGGCGTCTTGTGAAGCAATGCGTATTTTGAACATAGTGCTACCCGCGTTCAGTTGAACTTTGGTTCTTTTGTTTATACACAAATTGTTGCCATCTCTGCATTGTGCTGTGCAACCGATCGGAGTCCATTTTATTATTCGTGACGCGTTTCCTTGTGAAAGGATAACCACCCTCTAAAAATAGTTTTCGAACACTCTAGTCTTTGTAACGCTTCACAATGGTCATGAGATCAGCTAGAACTTGGGTGAAACGCTATTTAAAAAACGAAAATGAAATATTTGTCTGTAATACCACAGACTTTACAAGATTATATCTATAGCCTATAGTCAACTAAAACAGACACATATTGTTTTCATTCTGTTTTTTTTCTATTTTTTCATCTACGTAATGCTTATCACAGGTATGTTTCGGTAGCCGTTTGTTCGGCAAAAAAGATTTATTCAATGTTGTTGAAACAATTTATTTTGCAGAAACCCCAAGGGGGAATTCTAGTCACACCTAAATATGTAAAAAGTAGAGCATTTTAAGCTTTGATAGTTTTTGAACTTGCTTTACGGCCATTGTAGCGAAGTATTTAAGATTTTGTAATAATAATAAAAAAATCGCTTTGGGTAAGCTTTTATTTAATTTCATCAGTACCACACTTTATTACGTCAAACTAAGGAAACATAACAACCGCATCTACTATAGGTTGAAAATTACGAGTGTCGAAACCACACATACGCTTGCGCGCCAGCTTATAGAAAAAAAAAACACTTGACCGGCAGTGTGGAAGCTTGTGTCTTGATCCGAAATAATAAACTTTTTAATTCACGTCATATATTTGACATAAGTGCACAAAAAAGTTTAATTTCAACGTGGGAAACGTAAAACATGTTTGACGACAAAGCGGTTAAGCATGACGTCATACATGTTAATAAACACCTCTAATAAATTGAGAATAAGTTAGTTTGTCAATGGTTGGGCCAGTGCGGCTTTTTATATCAAGAAAACTTCCCATTGGTGAACTTGCTGGGTCGGCGATGCTACGGTTCCAGTATGGTTTTTCTATGCCAAGCGAATCACGGACACTAGCGGCGATAAAGAGAATATGATCAAAATCAGTAATCCCGAGTTTTGGAAGATTGCTGAAAAAAGTATGTGGATTATGCAACCAAAACTAATTATACTGACGTACAAACACAAAGTTGGTATATATTATGTCATACGCGCTCAAATGACAGTTATAAAAACAATATTTGTTAATCATTACCCGGAGGCAGAAACCCTGTTAGTAATGTTATAATCCCGTTTTTTGAGACAAAATAATCTTAAATTATTCCACGGCGTTGAGCACATAAACTAATGTATGTTTTTTCAGTACAGGTCAGTAATTCTATGTTAGTACAACATCGATTCTCACCTCGCATTTATGAGAATAAACTTCCGTCCATCAATTAGATTTGTTGTAAAGCAAAGTCGATACTGAGGAAAGCCGATTTCTTCTATCCAGTTAGCCACATCATCACATGACCAATGTATGCAGGTCGGAACCAATAAATTGTCTTCTTTTTGAGGAGTTGACATTCTAAGTTTTAAGTATAGCTTGGCGGGTTGGTTGCTTAGCAACATGTGCGACACCGAGTGGTTTTGTATTAGGGGACAAAAATAAAAAATCTCTTACCTAGAAATATAAAACTCCAAAGAACAGAAGACGGAATTTTAATTTGATATATAGTTTATATACGTTGCAAAGCAACACAACATTGCTTCAATATGTAATATCAGCATGTTTTGTTCGGCAAAAAAAATATTTTTGTAAGGCAGTACATTGTGTTGTTGGTAAAACTCTAGTAAAACTTTTTAGTTGTTATGGTAGTTTATGGTTTTAATTCACTGTTTTATGGCTGACTCGCTTGAAGTTGATTTAACACGATTTTTTCTTTGGTGTGAGATAAAGCAACGGATGTTACATTTTCTAAACTATTCTTACATTTGTGTGGGTCCCACACGATAAAAAATATAAAAAAACTCAGTGGGTTGGTAAGATTTTGGCGTCAAGAGACCATGTATATACTTGGTTTAATTTTGTGTGCCGACACTATGTCGGATATAACAGACATATATATTACGACATATAGTTTTTTTTATTTAGTATAAAAAATAAATCTTTATCTAATTTTAGTTCAAACTTTTTATCTCAAAACATTCAAAAGAGAAACGAAGATGGATCAGTCTTTCATTTCGGTTGACGATGATGAACCAGACCATGATTGAATTCCCGAATTTAGAAATTCTAATTAATTTACAAAATATTTCTCCAATTTTGTATCTCGCAGTATCGAAATGATGCTAAATTGGATAGCGCGTACCGCCGGGTTTCCGGAGTTATTGCAATGTGTTGTGTATGATACAAACATTCCTGCAATTATAAGGCAGAACCAATTGGGTTCATGGAAATGTATGTAAAGTGCCTTGCCCATGGACACAGCCTGGGAATAGGTGGCGAACAGTGAACCTGAAACCTATCGGTTAAATGACGTCGCTCTAAACCACCAGACCAACCGGGCGGACAAATTGGATACCTAAACTTCCGTTATGGACGACTCTATCGATCAGTAAGCTTGGCCGGCACGATAGTTCCAGGAAAATCCAGATTTTTTTTATTGAGCGAAGTTTCGAACCCATGATGGGCTCGTCACCAGGACCGTTTTTTTTATATAAGAGTCGGTATATGTATCGGTCGCGTTAACCATTCGGCCATTCGACCATACTCCAGAAAATTTAATATAATTGATGGATTGTGGGGATGAAAAACACCGCCTGGCGGACCGATGGACGACAGGCTTAGTTGGTTTTATGTCATATTAACTCGGGGAGCTTATAATAAACTCACAATCGCCATTTATTAATTTAAATTTAAAGCTTTTTTAAATTAAGCGCGAATAATTATAAACAACATTTCAATTTCTTTCTATTTATGATATATTTTGTCATTATAGATATTCTCAGTATATTTTATTCAAATTAAAGTCCTTCAATTATACGTGGATTCTACCAAATTAAAGAAATGTTTAAGTCATAGACAACACACTGCAATAGCTCCGGTGACCCAACGGGGGGGGGGGGGGGGGCGAGGTAATCTGACGAATACCCGTGTGATAACCCCCTGGGCTTTCCCACTCATGGCATACACAACGAACAATAAGATGACGCGGCAAACTGGTTAAAAGAGATTTTACTTAGAAACTAAGATTTTTTTATTAAAACATTTCAAATAATCGTTTTGTTTCTTTTTTGCCGGAAATGATAAAATCGTTAAAATTGGCCGCTGTATGCGCGCGCATATGCAAGGTCATAATGACGAAGGAGGTTAAAAACATCACTACGCCAAATAATTGCACTTTTTCTAGATTATCACCCCCAACTTCATATGGCAACTAAGAAATCATTAAATAAAAGAGCACCGCAAAACTTAAATTAAGCAAATTATTCAAATCATCAAATCATTTTTATCATTTTCGTTCAATTTCTTTCGTTTACTCGACAGCTCAACGTGAGTTTTTTTTTGCATTTTTTTGGAATTATTTAAGGCCCGGTAATAAACGACATAAACCACTGACCAGGCTGCTTTGATAGTATCAGAAAGAAAATGAATAAAGAAGAAACGAATCCTATAAACCATGTCTAAATATACCAGATATGTTAAAAACCCATACTTAGTAAAGTATTTTATTTACAAGTGCATTTACAAAATGGTTAAATTGTTATCAGATGGAGCCTGGTGTTACGATAGCTAAGCCCTATACGGGCTGCAAGTAATTACATCACAATTGGAAATATAAACCAAGCCACTCAATTCACATGCTAAGATATAGCACATTATAACAACAGTAATATTTAAATCAAAAATCACGTTATAACACACAAAGTTAAAACAATATATAAACAAATGCAAAATACACAATAAAAACAACGCAGCATTCAAAAATCACTGATTTGAAAAGTCCATGTTATAAAATTGACAACCAGTACTGCGAAACGCAGTTTAACAAACGTTAACTGCAGTGCGTATGTATCTTGCATTTTCCGGGAAAATTTCGTTAAAGCCAACAAAGTTCGAGTGTAGTCAGCGCAGATTTATGACGGGTTTTCTATTTAAGACTTAGATGCGAGGTGAATAAAAAGTCACCATGATAATAAAACTGGCAGAAAATAGTAACAACTATGCACATCGCGGTTTAAAAGCACATTGTTATTATGATGAATATTTAAATATTCCAGTAGTGTGATGTTGCTTAATCCTTGTTGGTAGAAGGTAGCGGTTCACAATGGTAATGCACACAGTATGCGCGTGTTATATTTATTTGTGGGTGGGTAGTTCTCAAGGCCGAAGCGTATATCGGTTGGATCGGTTCGCACAATCATCCAGATTGCGGTTCTGGTTGGAAGGGAGCTCGGAACATTAGGATACCAACTACCTTTGTAGCCCGGCTTTCCAGTACTTAAGGTCACTGAGCCATTCTGGAGAAATAAAAAAAACTTCACTTAAGTTGGATATGTTAAAACATGTTAGCACAGGGGCTTTCAACCTTTTATTGCTCATGGCCCACTAAATTAGTAGAAAATGGCGTTGGCTTATTAACGTTTAATGAAAAACACAAAATGAATAACATCAAGTTTTAACAACACATTAAATTAATCAGCTAAACATTTAAATTTAATGAGAAGGCTGTTGCTGTAGTTTGTCCACAAGACTTTTTATTCTGTAACAATCGCTAGGGAAAAATCCTCTCGATAAAGCGCAATGCTTGATCTTTATAATAGCAAGTTGGGATAGACTCTTATGTGTTAAATGTTTATAATGACATGATTTCTGTTATCGCTTTAAGCCAAGCTCTTTGGCTTACTGAAAACAGCGTCATGGCCCACTACTGTGCCAAGGCCCATAGGTGAAAACCTCTGTGTTAGCACAACGGACGAATATATCACACCTCGGAGACAATAATACTTGGTATTATAAAAAAAAGACGCATAACCGACGAATGTACGGTAATTAAACTAGATGTTCACATAAGGTTAACTTTAAACACTTGCAAATCACAATAAGTGTTGTGTATAAAATCGAATATAATAGAATACACCAGGTTACAACGAAAATGCAAATATGTTAACACAAACCGTTTGGTTGTAGTTCATCGCTAGCCAAACATGAGCAGACACTTCATCAACACTGACGAGCGTAGCATTGACGTAACTATAGATTGCGTCATACATCTGCTTGTCCACAATGTCCACTAACGTTGCATTCAAGTTCCGACACGACATGTCGGCTTCAGCTCGATATTGGCGAACTACTTTGCTTGGAAACTAACCTGACCAACCTGTGTAAAATGTCCAATCCACAAAGAGATTTTCTTGCCAATGGTCCTCTATCACTTTCCTCCATTTGAAGTATAAAGCCATGTATAAATATTTCTGTCACTCTTGCCTGGTATGTGTGGAGCACAGATGGATTTTTGTTTCGAACTGTTACGTCGACAAGAATCGGTACAGAATCCAAGCACATCTTGTAGGGGACAACTACACCTTTCGCCTTAGATTTGTGGGCAAGAGATAGATCAAAACTTCCTTTCTGAGAAGTTGGCAGTCCTGAAATATTCAAGGTTTAAAAAAATAACAAATACAATACATTTGTTTAATAACCTTACCGCATGCAGCTATTTTTAAAACACAGATAATGACCAACAGAATGAATTTCATACTTGTTTGTTCAAATTATGCAAATATTAAACCTAACCTGCCATACAATGGTTTAAAATATGGATTAAAACACACGTTTTGTTTAAGAAAGTTTTAAAAAGCATCTTAGGCATATCTATCACCATCTTTTAGTAAGTAACTGCTATTATCAATATGTATCCAGTATAGTCATTATATGCGCATGTGCACGGATATTAACGGGAAAGTTAAGCACGAACTTCAATCACCTTACTTTTCGCGTTAAGTTACCAACCATTGATGGTCACAAAAACCGTTTTATTATGGAAATCTTTATATGAATCGGTTGAGCTAACTATTTGTTTACACGACCATTTTATTTCAGCGAGTTTTAATTATACATATTTTTGGCCGACAAAGATCGTTTTTTCAATATAGAATAGGTTTATCAAGCGGTCACGTTGACCATTCGGCAACACAAACATAGTATTTTCAGAGTATGACTTCACCAAAGTATACAGTGATCGCTCTCCAGTCCGACTGGTAACCATAGAGGTACGTATAACCAACCACACAATATAGTAGGATCATGCAACGTATGGTAAAACCCACCAACGTGTAAACGCAAACTCAGCGGATGTAAATGAACCTGGAAAGTGTCCACCACGTGTAACCATCACTACTGTCTAGTCTGGCAGAAGTTTTCCTTCCAAATACATTACAGATGACCCCTGTCAAAAGTTTATTTATTCGTTTATTTCATTCCAATTATTACAATTTAAACTGAATGCGCTTATTTTAGAAGTTTCCCTTGCGTGATTTATCCAAAAATTTTGACCACCACTACTTACCATCGGAAATCCCAGGGAATATAAATATATAGATATCAAGTTTGTATTGGTAAATCCGGAACTCATTTGTTTCTGCTTGCAAAAACAAACGTTATACACTTTCTATAAGGGTAGGATATTCATGTTTATCCCCATTAGTGGGAAAACCAAGGGGGTTAACACACGGGCAATCGTCAAATCACCTCACCCACAGTCCGATTATCGGAGCTATTGCAGTGTGTTGCGTATAACTCAAACATTCCTTCAGTTTTAAATATGAACCCATTAATCCGCTGGGTTCGGGCAATGTCCGTTAAGTGCCTTGCCCGCGCAAGGACGCAACCGACTAGCTAGCGACCAGTTTCGAACCTGTATCCCTGCGGCTGAAAGTCAACGCACTAAACCACACCAATTAAAACCTAACCTACAAAAAACATAATAATATTATGAGGCCCTCGTTTGTTAGTATAGCATCATAGGGTTCAACCACAAACCAACTATTTAGAGGTTTAACGGCCGCGTCTGTATTTATTGCTAATTTTTCTATATGCCGTGCTATTAAGTCGTTTTGCCTTCCCTTTATAGTGTAAGTCTGTATACTTATAATTAAGTTTACTAGATCGAAAAACAAATTAAACAATTTTTGCTGTATGTTAACAAACTTTTTATACGACCTTATTATGGGCTCGATACTAAGAGCGTTTTGTATTGTAAAGTCTTTATATGTTATCGGTCGCTTTATCCATTAGGCCACACGCCGTACTGGGGCATGTAAATGATTTTTTAATGATTGGTCTATAATAAAACGGCGGAAAGTACAGATATAGCAAAACAGCAGGGGAAATATATGTAGATAGTAGCTCACATAAGCCCAGACCATTTTAAATTGAGTTTCGATAGAGTGTTGTTACGAACAGCGGCAATGTTTTCCGAAAGTATTAGTCCGAGAGCTCAGCACGAATTGTAGAACGTCATTGAGAACAAAAGGTTTCATACGCAAATTTGGTTAATTATTCTATGAACGTTCAATTTCTGTTTGTCAGCAGGTTCGGACCGGGGGCGTATAAGCGCTACGTTACCCCATTTTAGCCCCAAAGGGGTCAATCAGTAACGTCAAAATTACAAGAATGAAATTTATTTAAAAAGAAAGCCATAAACATACTATAAATAAAACAAGTGAAACTGACAAAAATTTCGGGGGCAAAGAACCGGTCAGCTGGTCTCATTTGTGCGACCCAAAAGGGCGATTGATGACGTCATAACGAACAAGGATGAAACCTATTGGAAATCGAAGATACGGCAAAGTACATATCCAAAATGATTTAGCTGACTTAATTTTCAGAGGCAAAGTCCTCGTCAGACCCTAATTACTGCACTGCCCCTTTCAAAACAGGTTAACATGACGTCTTAACGAACAAGGATCGATTGGAAATTGTACATATCCAAAATGATTTAGCTGACTTAATTTTAGGCAAAGTCGCGTTCAGGACGCCAATTGTACAATAACCCCTTGCTACCATACATCTTATCGCTTCTATTATTATGACAGAACTTTGCAATTGCATATAAGCTAGGCTAAAAATATCCTTTATTGATTTTGTTGCAGATTTTTTGTCTGACCTTGCTTTTTTCGTTAAAAGTGCAGGTTTTTTATTTGATTTAAATGTTTTTGTTTAGCCACAGTGGTTGGTGATTGGTCCTCATTTGGCCGTTCCTTTTGATCATTTTCATACAAGTCATTACGTTGATATGCAAGGCACGTATCGGTAGTAATGTCTTATAAATTTTTTGTGTGGTGTAAAATTGGAAGATAGGATTGTGTTTGGCGTATCTTGTGAGATTAAATAAAGTTAAATATCTTTCCATGGTGGGCTATAGTCAGGCGTTATGAATTGTTTGATGCATTTACAGCAAAGTCCAATAATATATGACCGTATGTCAATCATGTTAATTCCACCTTTTGCGATATATATTATTTATCAATATAGATTTCTTCGCCCTTTCCCAACCGGAGCCCCAAATAAATAGAAAAAGTTCTTTGTTTAAATTTCGTAAGAATAGTCTTGCTATGTCTGTTGGAACCATGCTAAGTCTGTATAGTAATGTTGGAATTACAAGACTTTTAATTATGGCAACTCTTTCTAAAAGTGTTAGTCCACGAGATTACCACATGTTTAAACTCTTATTAATGTTGTCAATACAAGTGTTTAAGTTCAGGTTATAAATGGATTGCTTTTCTTTTGAGATCAGTATCACCACACCGAGCTATTTCAGGGTGCCTCACGACATCTATGTGAGTGATTTTTCCTCCAGCGGTTTGAGTAGACAGCCATTTTTGTTCCAGTGAAAAGGCACAAGATTTATTGGTAGACCTATTCAATTTGCAGCCCGATAAATAGTCGTAAAGATCTAGAATGTTCATGCCTGTTAAGATGTCTTCGCGTGAACCTTTCGTAATTATGGATGGTCGTATGCGTTTACATTAACACTTTAAACCTTAGGCTTCCAATTAATATTCCCGGTAAGTTTTGGCATTGTCGAATGGCAAAACCCAATGTTTTTTATAGCAAATAAAATAGTGTTGGAGAAAGAGGGAAACCTAGTCCAACGCCACGTTTGATCGGGAATGTAATTGATAAGTTGTTGTTATTTATGATTACTTCATTTGCTTGAATGTATAGTGTCTTTATCATGTGTAGGCCTATTAGGTTTGGTCCAATTCCGAAATGTTCCAGGGTGGTGAAGATATATTCCTAGTGTACCGAATCAAATGCTTTTTTACAAGTCCAGCGCAAACAGTGCTCCGGGCAAACGGGATGTATCTGCATATGCCATAATCCATTATATCGACACATTAAAGGGGTTTAACTTTTTACTTCCGTTTTCCGCGTTGTATATTGCTAGGTTAAAGAACTTTGGTAACAGAAAGCTATATATCACCATCCTTGGTGGCGGATTCTAACAGTCGAATATATACGGCGACGCGATGTATCATATATATACATAAACCATTAAAGATTATATTTTTAATCATTTAATTGGGAAGACGTTAAATTATTAGGCGTCACCGGAGGTAGCCTAATCTTGCACAACCCAATAACCAACTGGGTTTCAATTCCTTTGGACTGCTTGCAGATTTGTGAAGCTCTTGCCGATTATCCTGGGAATGGATAGGTTATTTATAATTTATTCCCGTTGTTTGGGTTTTACGACCATGTGTGTATATTCTCTTAAATTGTTTTTTAGTTTAATTTTCCCGTGATGTGCCTTAGCTAGTGTCGTTTTTTTTGTAGCGGCTTGCCTTTAGCTATATATAAAGTGTGCTTCTTTCATTATTTTAAGGAAAAACAAACCAATCGTACCACTCTAATTGCAACATGTATATCTGATAAGTTAACAAATCTAGTTACTGTAGCTTAATCTATATCTACCTCCGGCCCGATGGTCTAGCGGTTAAGTGCGTCGCCTTTCAATCGAAAGGTTGCAGGTGCGAAACTGGTCGCTAGCTAGTCGGTTGTGTCCTTGGGCAAGGCACTTTACGGACATTGCCTAACCCAGCGGATTAATGGGTTCTACCAAATTGAAGGAACGTGTCTATCATATACAACACACTGCAATAGCTCCGGTAACCCGACGATGGGCGCGAGGTGATCTGACTATTGCCCGTGTGATAACCCCTGGGGTTTTCCCATTCACGGGGATAAACATAATTATCCTATCCTATCCTATCCCTATCCTATCCTACTTCTGTACTTTGTACAGAATAGGGTATTTTTGTTTATCCGTGTTAATGGGAAAATGAAGGAGGTTAACACACAGGCAATTGTAAGATCACCTCGCGCCCAAGTACACAACCACCTAGCTAGTGACCAGTTCAGAACCTGCAAACTTGTGGTTAAAAGGCGTCGCATTCAACCACCACACTAACTGTCGCATATTCCATTAGTTTATTTACAAAAACATTAAAAAGCAACCAACAAAAAGAATATTTAAAAATTTAAATACTAAAATACCTACAATTTATTGTAAGAGAACTGACCAGATACCTACCTTTAAAACAAAAACTACTAAAGCATACTAAAAATAAAGGAAGTATAATACGCAAAAATACTGGAATACACTAATGTACATTATAAGCATTTTACCATAATATAAATAAAACTTTAAAACAATTCTTATAAACAATATTAATTGCATAGTAAGTAGAACGTAACCACTGCATTAACATGGAGAAGTGTAATTGCCAGTCTGAATCAAACATAGAAGCTTTAACCGACAATTGGTGTCACAGTTTTCAGATGGGACATTTCCTTTGTAATAGTTTCTATAGTACTTAAGAAATGAATCAGATCCGCGTAGCCAACTTTGGTAGAGTTGATGCCAGGATTTCAATGATAGCGATGTCAAGTTATATTCAGCCTTAGCTGAGTATTCAAACTCCCAATGTGGTGACTGTGCATTTGCTTTGGTTAGGTTGAGTATGTAGGTTGAATGATCAAGTATTTCCCATGTACCCTTGTCCATTTCGTAAGTTCGATAACCCGGGAACAATTTTGTGTACGTCGTCACACTTGGCGAAATATACGCCATGCTTATTGGGTGCGTTAGTGTGCTGTCGTTATATTGGATTTCTATTTCATCTTTATGTGTATGACCAAAGAATTGAGCAGCAATAATCTTACTAAATCGGGCTACGATGTTGTGGTAATTATTCCTCCACACTTGCAAGCAATCTCCTCCCATACTTGGTGGGATGTGCCCAATGATATGAACTACCTCTCCATTCTCTTCAGCTGCAGCAAGAGTTTGAACCAACCATGCAAGCTCTCCATTTGGATCAGCAGGATCCAACAACATCCAAAAGTTCATAGAGTTACAGTAATTCATATTAAGAGATACCATTCTCAACCCAGGTTTAACTAACATGGTGTAAAAACCGGATTGTTTTACAGTTTTAATTGCATCTGGTGAAAGCCATGGTGCCCATACTTTAGCTAATGTGTCATAGAGCCATGATATACTGTTGTATCCAGTGATATAATTTGGTGGAAAGCTATTGACTGGGCTGCTTTCATGGTTACCAAGAGCGGGGTAAACTGGGGTTGTTGGAAAATAATGAGTGAGTAAGTTCGTCAAATTGTTTAGCAAATAAATCTGTGCGGTACGTGATTGGTTCCAATCGTTATGCGCTGGTAAATCCCCAGTCCAGAGTATATAATCAAACTTCTGCTTTGAAACATGTTGAAGCAGATTTTCAAAAGTCCAATATGGTGTATCACAATTTGCAGCTGTGCCCCAAAATCCGGCTTCAGATAATCCAGCACCATCATTGCTACGGCAACATAGAGGTTCCTTGCAATTTGAATGTGAGCCTGGCTTGTATTGTAAATCTATATGAATATCGGATAATTGCAAAACTTTGAGCTTTCCCAAGCTTGGTTTAGATTGTTTACCAAGATGGGGCTTAGGAACAGGCACAACCCATTTTTTGTGGTTCCAAGACAAATCATTTGCATATCCAGGGCATGTAGTTGGGAACAACAAGCCACACAACTTAGTTCCTGAAAGCTGCAATTTTTGAAGCAAAAACAAAGTTTCATTTTGCAACAAATGAATCATTCCAGTGCACACACTTCTCGTTTCTATTTTAAGATATTCACACATTGATATTATAAACTTCGGCAAACCAGGGTATGTTCCATTGGCTGTCCGATATTTCCATAATGCAGCATCTAATGCGACCTTGCAAGCTGTGCACTCCAGTGAAAACTCTTGGTTGTAATGTTTCGTCATTAACTGGGCTTTATTAAAAGCATTGTTGATGTCATGGACATGCTCCTCAGAAATGTGTTGACTAGATGAAATGAAGTGAAGATGATTTGGTTGAAGCAATGGTAAGGCAGAGACCATAACAAAACATATGGAGACACAGATTAAAACTGGTTGCATCATGATGGAATTAGGTCTAGCCTATTTATTTCTGCAGCACCTTTAATATATAAAAAAGTAATTTAAGGTAATTGATTTTAATTTATTTTTTAAATAATAACATACATTTGGCGATATTTAATTAACAACCAAACAAAATAATTAAATCCGACTAAATACAGTGATAAAAATGCCTATACCGTACACCTGCACTTAATGTAGTGAAAGATCCAAAGGATCAACTAGTCATGTAGTCAAACTACATTAAGGTATAGAGATAAAAATACCGCAAATCGGCCATTTTTTAGGGCAAAATTTTGTTATCTTCCAATAATTCACAAATATATAAAACAACATTTAAACGTGGATATCTGCTGATCTATCTTAGGAACTACGCCTACTTTGTTTGTTTAACGCTTACTCATGATCACGCCATACTAATGCTCACTCAACTGTGAAAACATAACAACGCGTTAAAAACTTGCATTGACTAAGCAAGTCTTTTTAGATAGAACGTAATCGTTTTGCAAAAAAAACATCGAGCTAGTTTATTGATCATTTCAGCCATTATCTGTAACATGAGAAAGATCGTGTTTATTTATTTGGCCCAAAAGAAACACTTATAAATTAGTTTAAGTACTCTCTAACAAATAATCGGAAGATTTTATTTAAACATACGACGAAACACTATCCAGACTACAAAACAATATACCTTTTATTCAAAAATAAAAAAACACCACGGCCATTAATTATTATATTTTGTATCGTACAAAGGTATTAGCATAGAATACTATATATTCTATGATATTAGCTATGACACAGGTGGCACGATTTAGGTTTTTCCCCTGGCAGTAACGTGAAAATTGTTACTATTTTAAAAACTATAGAAAATAGTTTTTGTTTTATGTTTAAGCGAAACAAGTTCGAATGTCTCGAATACGAATCGCAAATAAACTTCCTGGATATAAGTAAGTTATCTTAGATTAATTAGAGTTGAGAAATTTAGGACAATTACCAACTACCTTTCGGTATAAATAAGCTATTCATGCTTTTCGTCTGACCGATTGCTTTTGTTCGGCCATAACACACTGAGAAAACTAAAAGGAGGGAAAGCGGGAAACCGCACATTGAAATAAAGAATATGACATTAGAGTTAGAAAAGCAGTTTCCCTCCTTTTAGTGTTGCCCTAACACACTGCAATAGCTTGCGTAACCCGACAGTGAGTGTGAGGTGATCTGACGAATACCTGTGGGTTAACGCTCCTCACACTTTTCAATTCACCGTAATTAACATGAATATCCTATTCTTTCCGTGGAAAAATGTGAAACGCCAAGCGCACATCTACCTCATGCATATACTTAGCATCTAGATGGTGGTTTGTGAGGAAATTTATTGTTTGTGTAAATCTGCATTCCTTTAGCCAACAAATAGTTAGCGTAAAAGTATGTCCCCTAAATTTGCATAAAATACTTAAAATCTTAGCTACCTTGTATAACTACCAACTCGACTACTTTCAATTGTAAAATTTAACCAGAATTGTTTAGGTTTCCACTCCACTATGATGGAGCTCCCCAGCGAAGAATATTTATTCCAGAATGGTACATCACAATGTTAAAACCCAGACCAGAGATGCCGAAAAACTATGTTCGATTTCACGTCCCGGCCGAGTTTGTATTATCACATTATTGCCAGTTTCTTTTTTACATGATATTCTAAAAAGTAGCTACATATAGCTTGAGTACCGTCTGCATAATATCTAACATAATAACAACTTAACGTGGATGGTAGTTATGGTGGACAATCCCCATACAATCAGTTATTGTTTACATGCCTCAAAAAAATATAATTGTACAATACTGTACTGTTATTATGTATGGAGAGAAAGAGTCATTAGTACCTCAACGCACAGTTTAGTTGGAGCTATTCTAGTGTGTTGTATATATTTACGCTTAAATCGGTTCATCTTATTTTATATCTACTGAATTGAAAAGTATTCTGTGAATGCCTTGTTCAAGATTACATCCGCATTAAAAGTAAGGTGAAGATCGAATCTGACACTTTCTTAGTAATACCCTGCTGTTCTTGCTCCCTTAGACCACGTTGCTAAAATAACAATAGCTGGTGTTAAGCCCAACAAATATGAAGTTGCACTCAATGTAAATAACTTAATTCAATATATATAAACTAATTAAACACCTCATCCATTACCAGCATGACGAAATATGATGTGAAGGAGTATTTGGACAAGATTTACAATGTTTCAGTAATGAGTGTTCATCTAAGCGTTGTTGGATACATAAGATATCGATATCAAACCCCATGGAAAACGGATAAATATATGTGGAAGTTTATGGAACCGTGGAAAATTGCACACATTTACCTTGTAAGTATATGCGGAGACTCAGCTTCTGCATAGTGGTTGAAGTAGAATTTTACTGTTTGTATAATTCAGCATCTTTAATTATTAACATAAAACCCACATATGACTGGTGATGCATGATAAACACCTGTTGCAAATCTGTAAGCTTTGTTCATAGTTTTTATTTATTTTCAGTTAAACTTTTTACTCTATGCAGAAAAGATAAATTATTGGTCTTTAATTGAATTCATATCTAAATCGCATCAGGCTTTGTTTTAACCCCATAAAATTATTACGCTATTGCAGTGCTATATGATTTTTAGAGATTATTGAGTTATAGTTCAACCCTGTAAGTCCATGCAATGTCCGCAAACTGTCTTACCAAAAAAACAATTGTCCAAATTTAAAAAATATGTTACTTAAATTTTAATTTACCAACAAATAATGATTTAAAAGCCCAATGCAGCGCTTACATTTATCGTCCCATAAATCGTACCTTTGCAGGGAAAGAATGAAACTTTTGAATTTCCTGATGTTTTAACTAAACCAGCGGATGACCTTGATGATGATGATTTGTCTGATGCCTCCACACAAACTAAGGTTGAACAATACGAACAATATTCAAAATACACTGCCAGCCAAAAAAACGAACCGGAAGGGTTGAAGAACAAAGTTTTTTTCGAGAACAAGTGGTTATAGAACGAATTTGTTTAAAAAAGATTTCATGTTTAATAAATACTCTGCTACGACCTAAAAACAAAAGTATAAAATGAATACATTTGCATGATAAAACTAAAAGAATTGCATGATGGCTCAAAATCCAAGAAAATCAGATGGGATAATTTTATCTCTCGCTGAAGATTTTAATAATAATAATAAATCCTCACTAGATGGTGCTAATGAGCTGTCACATTTTTGTTTTGTATGAAAATTTAAGACCGAAGTTTTTCGTTTCCGAGGGCTTCGACGTAACGGCATTGGTGAATTTGTAGCTTTCTCTGGATAAGTGGCAGCAGTGGACTTCCCTTGTTGACATCTGGTTGTAACTTGATGTTCAGAAACTTCAGGATATTTATTTCTACATGAGGTGTTTATAGCAGAACTTTCTTTGAGGTTTTTGC
>CH002899.1:579611-595963 GCA_000149265.1 Ciona savignyi | reverse complement strand
TTTATAAAATATAAATTTATTAACTCTTTCACTCCCGGCCAAATGCATTAATTTAAACATGCTGTCCCGCAGTGATTTTTACAATTTTTGGTCATTTTCAAATTAGCACAGTTTTTCTCAAATTTATGCTATGATTTAATATGTAGTATGGTTGGAAAGATAATTTATCCCTCTTTTAAACAAACCGCACACCTAGAATCTACCTCCAATAAAGAATATATTATGTAAACTTTAGTGAACACCACTTTTTATGTAAAAAAAATTCTGCTCGACTTTGAAAATTTTGAGGTGCACTGACAAACAAAATACTCACTAATTATTGGTATGCCCAAATGATATGAAAATTGGAATGTAGATTGTCTAATAGTTTTTGTACTCAGGAAAATTTGAACTGTATTTGTATCTTCAGTAGTTTTTTTACTATTCCTAATTGAATAATTGAAATTTTCCTTTATTCTAACTATATTATGAAAAATTGAACCAAAACGCATTGAAGTTTTTTGTTTTGTAGAACTAAAATAGTAAAAAGTATAAATAAGAACAGTGAAGGAAGTGTAAAAAGGGCATACAAAAGCAAACAAACAAAAATAATATATCCAATATTCTTCAAAGCAGGGCACACCGAACTAGCTAGTCTCGCCGCCTTTTTCTTTATCGTGCGCTCAGCAGGCCCAGCTGGATTCATGCTTTGGTGAACACGAAGCATAAACGCCTGCTGCGAAAACGTCACCAACGGTCTCCTTTTTTTCTCAACGGCACGAAATTCACAGAGAATGTAAAGAAAGACTTGCTTGACAAAAAGAGCTTCTCCGCAAGTTAACGCGACTCCTATTGGCTGAGTTAGTCACTTGTAAATTCGTGTAAAATCGATAGAAATAAGAGGCGAAGCGAAACGACGGAAAAAGTTAAAAGAAACGGACGGAAAGAGTTAAAGCAATACTATTTTCCTAGTATTGAATCAGCACAAATATCGGTTTTGCTTGCTCTTCATTCTATTTCAGAGCAGTACTTTACACTAAATTTGTAATAATAGATTCTTGAAATAATTCCGAAACATAAACTAATTTGGATAATGATGAACACAAATTTTTTGTGGAAACAGAGTGTCCTGTGAAATTGTGTTAGACAAATACAAAAAAATATATATGCTCCTAAAAAAATCATAGTAAGCAGTAATTTATGATAAATTAGACTTGCACCTGAAGGTGAACGTCGTCTTGTTCGAATCGACTGTTTAGAAACTGAAGGCAAACGACCTGAAGCAGGTGCTGATGTTTCATCGTTTTCTTTAGTTTTATCTTGTGGCTCTGCTTCGTTATTTCCAACACCTTTTCTTATTGGGGCATCAACCGTTTCTTCAGGTAGTGAAACTGGGTACAGAGAAAAAAAAATAAAACTCAGCACGCATGCGAAAATTAATACCCATGATTAGTTATCTTTAGGTAAAAAGAAAAGGAAAATTTCATAAACTCAAAACTGTAAAATAGCTTTTTCATTCGTAATATTGAATAGAAGTATTAGATGTGATAACGCACAGAATCATAACATAATGACGAAAACCAACTACAGTGGAACCCCGCTTGGAGACCACCTCGATAACACGACCACCTCACTATCAAGACCACTTTAGTGCGGTCCCAAATAATTTACTATGATAATGCATTGCATTCTGTTTCAATAACGCGACCACCCCGGTTTCCAGACCAGGACCGCCATATTTTGGTCCAAAACATTAAATTTAACTTCGCTTAAGTGACCAAACGTGCTAAATAATTGGGCTTTTCACCACAATAATAAGGTTAAATTTCTTTTATGATCAAAACAATAAGATTAAATGTGCGCTTACACACAAACGGAAAAAAATTGTGGCAAACAAAACTGAATCTTATAAAAATAAACGTTAGTGCTAACAGTTGTTTAAATTAATTCTGCAGTATCTGATAAAAAATAATGTCATTTTGTGGTAATTTAGTAAAAAGGCAGACGTTTTGACTGCATATAACGACAACTTGCGCCAAATGAAAATTCACTAACACGACCACCTCGCTTACGCGACCGCTTAATAACGGTCCCATAGGTGGTCAGGTAAGCGGGGTTCCACTGTATTCTATCATTGGCAACACCATAAAAAATAGATTAGAGTATAGCATGTACCAAAACAAAGTTTTGCATAGTGGACAGCCATAAAAACGCAAACACACAAAGAAAGGCGGTCAATTTATCAGGGCTTTAATCATGTGGTTTATTGCACCTTGAAATATAACGCAATTATTCGATAAGCGAAAAATGTTGTTTAGAGTGTAGACACTCTTTAGTATAGGTAACTTTTTTTACTTTTTCTAGTTTACTTTTTCTAGAAAGATAACAGCCATTTCTTAATGTCTAAACTGGGAAGGTGGAAATTAAGTAAAGCATTTCAATCCGTAAACCACATTTAGTTTATATTTTGGGAATTCCCCGTGTTTACTTATGATAATAGCGATTATCGTGCTATGTGACATATGATTATCGATAATTTTTTTACAAGTTGTTGGAGCCCTAGTTTTTACTACACTTTCGACCAAGCAGTTTAAAAAAGCTAGGTTAATTTCAGCTGTTAATATGTCAGATTACCTGGAGCGCCATTGGGGTCTGGAAGCAAACCTCTTTTCACAAGATCATCCCGACTGCTACGAACTGATATCTTCCTCTCAAGCGCTGCAGTGCAATTATTAAACCATATTACAACATTAATAACACTAAAAAATATAAACATTGAAATATTTAAAAAACAGAGGTGCCCCTTGTTAAAAACAGTAGGGTAAATATAATGGGACCTTTGTGCTCGGAATTATGCAAAAAATCAATAAGCTTTATATAAGCAGAAGCTTGCCCAAGGTAACGCATCATCACTAGAAATGTTGGCCCAAGAAAATTGTATTAGAAACCAATAAATTTTGTGCGCTGAAGTGGCCTTTTCAATCCAAATTTTTTCAGTTTTAAAATAAGCACCCATTTTGTTCAGCAACGTCATGCATCATCACTCATCAGGCAATGTTTCCCAAAAATTGACACGACAAAATACAAAACATAATAAAGGTTAATATTTCATAAATATAATAAAGAAACAAACAAACCAGATATTGGTATTTTTTTAGGGTTATCATACCACCGTAATGAAAATTTAAGTGTGGTAAATGTTATGTAATTCATACCATAACATACATAACATACAATAATGTTAAAATATAAAGCATTTACATGTTGCAGTCTGCTTGAACTTTTCACTTCTCTTTTTCTTCTTCCATCTCCAAGGGCGAAAAATGTTTGTCCAGTTACTCTGTGCTTTTTCTTTGCGTGCTTTTACCTCCTCAGGAACAACTACATCTTCCATAGGTACACTGTGCCGGTGATCTAATTTGAAACAACTTTATAAGCAATACATCACTAAAATCACGGTAATAAATATAGCTAAAAGTAATGTTTTAATTTAAATAGAAAGAGACTGCTTTATTACACCATGTGGGAAAATTTCATTGTAACAACCAAAATAGCTAGTAGCATGTGTATAGCAACTTGATTAAATGTGAGCAGCAAAGCATAATAGAACTAAAAAGTGAGGAAATTAAGAAGATTTTGATTGTTTGCATCTAAGCCATGTCAAAAAGATCATCTTGTATGTGCATGTTCTATGTTTACCACACTGAATGATATAGCCTGCCTATAATAACTGGGATAATTGAATTCCATTTATTCTGATTATATCAACATCCTTTTAAGAAAACACAACACACAATGGCAGTAAGCTCTTAGGTCAAGACCGATGTAATTTAATTTACCTAGATTGGTTCAGTTATTATCTGCTTCCCAAAAAATTTAAAAATGCCTTAGTCTATGCATAATTTGCAACTCATCGAGATCATTAAAATAAGGATCACCTGTCTTTCTCTATTATTTTTATTCGTGTTATTTGAGAGTTAAGCATAAATAAAATTTAACAGGGCGACGCTAAAGGGAGGGAAAGTGGGAAGGAGGGAAACTGCTTACCAAAACTATTGAAATTCATTTTAACCTTTCACTTTCTAAACACTAAGCTTAACCTTAGAACTGACCCTACCCCATGTTTAAAACTAACTCTAATGCCCTAATATATTTTTTAGCGTGCAGTTTCTCTCCTTCCCGCTTTCTCTCCTTTTAGTTTTCCCCCATTTAATAGCCCATACCTTTATTTGTATCGTCCCTTTCGACCCTTTGTTCGTCCCGGTCTATTGCCGCAGATTCGCTATACGATCGCGGTATGCTGGTCATATTAATTGAAACCAACCTTGCGGCATGTCATAATAAAATGTAAATTAAGGCAGTGATCCCAATTATTATATGCTATGCTAAAGTAAAATACAAAGTTTAGGTACGGCTTAGCTCCGATTTAATTCATAATACATTTTTGTTGTGTCCCCAAAGTATATTTAATACACAGTTTTGGAGAACATCCAAATTATTTGAAAAAGTATTTTTATATTGTAAGTTAAAATAAAAACATTTTAACGTAAGGTCGTGTGGCCGAATGGTTAACGCGACCGATACATTTACCTATTTTAATTCACATAAAAAGCACATCTAGTTCTTAGATAGGTTATAAAACTTTTAACCTGATTTCAAAAGCTCTCTAAATGCTCGTTACATACTCTTTCCAACAAAAGTATCCGCGCGTTCTTTTTAATTCTTAGATTAGGATAGGATATTCATGTATCTCCTCGTGAATGGGAAAACCAAGGAGGTTTACACACGGGCAATCGTCAGATCCCCTGGCGCCCATCATCGGGTTACCGGAGCTATTGCAATGTGTTGTATATGATAGACACGTTCCTTCATTTTGGTAAAACCCAATAATCCGCTGGGTTCAGGCAATGTCCGTAAAGTGCCTTGCCTAAGGACACAACCGATTAGCTAGCGACCAGTTTCGCACCTGCAACCTTTCAATTGAAAGGCGACGCACTTAACCGCTAGACCAACGGGCGGGACAGACCAAGGGGCGGGAAATTCTTAGTTCTAAATCTTCTGTTATAGAATATCTTTAGACTATGTCATCTAACAATTTGTGATGTTTTAATTCAATTTCAAAACTTGTTCTTGGAAATTTTTGAACGATAGGGCATGTCTGTTGATTGAAGCATGATTGAAGTTATTTTAGTGTAAATACACAACAATTTGTTATTTTAGCGTAGCCTATTTCCGAAAGTAATTTGTTACTTTTGTTATATTTTAAACAACAGTGATTCACGGACGGACATCCCACCGCTTGTGTTATATTAAATCACGCGTTTAATTAAGCGATATACTTCTCCCATTTAGTTTGTACAGGAAATTTTACCTGGGATCATTACCCAAAATGTATGTTTTCCATATCTAGATCATCTAACAATTCTTAAAGTTTTCAATTCGATCCTTGGAGAAATCGATGCGACATGGCATGCTTGTCACAATCATGATTCAGGAACAAATCTTCATTTAAGGGTATTTCCCTAGGTAATTTTTTTCATTTTTCTCATTGGTACAGCCGCGGTTACGGCACTAACATTCACAAAATTTGATCAAAATTGGAGCAACTGTTTTAGCGCTATGCTCAAAAGATTTTTTTGGAAAAAAATGCCGTTTTGCTTTTAAAGTTTTAGGGGAATCCCCAAAAATGTTATTACCCAAAATTTGGGTTTGTACATATTTACACCATGTTGTCTAACAAATGACCAAGTTTCATTGCTCTTACATTCCCCCCTTTGGTGGATGTCGTGGCAACATGCCATGTCTGTCACAATCATGATTCAGAAACATGTTCGTTTTTAAGGAAATTACACTAAGTAAATGTTATCTTTCTTTTTATTCGCACAGAAGTGGTTCAGAGTCCAGCATTCTACCAAATCTGAATAAAATTGGAGCAGCCGTTTAAGTGCTATGCTAAAAAAAACACTTTTTAGAAAAAAAAAAACGATTTGAGTTTTTAACGTCCCAGGGGTAATCCCCTGGATTTATTACACAAAATGTGGGTTTCTACATATCTACACCATGTAGTCTAACAAATGACAAAGTTTGATTGCGATTCCATTATTTTTTTTGGTAGATGTCGGGACGACATGCCATGCCTGTCAAGCGTTTGACGAAAAAAAACGGACAAAAACAATGTGTCAATTTTTTTCAAATGAGACCCATAATAATACCTTGTTTTGGCGGCGACTTTCTTTACTGGTCGTTTTAACATGGAGTATTTTATTAAAAATTTAAAGAAAAACGTTATGTATAATAAAGTAAGAAACTAAATACCGAAAAAAAAACAATACATTTTACGATGTGTATAAAGCACCTGGGCATTTAAAACCAACACAAAAGAAAGAACTGCTATTCGAAACGAATGCATGTGTGTCCGCAATACCCATCTCCATCTTATCCGGTTAATTCCGGAAACTCAACCACACTCAAACCAGTGACCGTTTCATCCTGTCTACTTAAACTAACTAACAGGTTGATTTTACGCCTAATATTAGACCCAATAGATTTCCAATTAGTTAAACATTTCTTGCCTAATGCGAATTAACAATTTTTTTAATGATGCTGTGAAATTTTGACTGTGCGGTATTCTGTTAAGCAGTTTGCCACAATTCAGATAAAGAAACATCTAGACTAGATCATCATAAATGCTCACGATCGGTCGTATTTTAGCTGCATTCATGTGTTAATTGTTTACTGTATAAATTACTGAACAAGAAATAAACGGATATGAAAAAAAAACAATATAAAAACAAACAGTGCTGTCAGAAAGTCTTTAAATTATTAATTAAGAGCCGGTACCCCTCCGTACATCAGAAACTTTTTTCCAACAAAACAGCTAGCAGATGCACAATCAACACTTATTTTACAAAGCTCTGTTCCACTATTACAAAACTTTACAGCTAAACGAGAACACCGGTGCCAAGCCTTGAACATGCTCCTTTCAACCAAACAAACATTGGAGAATCATCACCATTGTTCCTCAGCAAAACACTCGTTTAAATACCATGACTAAATGAGGGGCACTGGTCAGTTAGGGTCGAGTCATGGTGGTCTATTAATTGGTTATTACGACATCTATAATTCGATATTGATTTCAGAACCTACAATGGGATAGTACTACGACTTTTAAATATGTCCGTCCCGTTAGCTCATTTGTAGCGCTTCTGACTCCTACGAAAAGAATCAAAACCAGCCACTATCGAGTCATTACTTGCCGAATAAGAAGTGGGCAACCAGGTTAAGTGGTCATTGGTTTAATTCCTTGCTCTTCAACAAAGTTTCAAGTTCGTGCATCAGTTTCAAGCATAATTCATCTTTCCATGTGGGGGCAACACACTGCACACCAACAGGCATATTAAGGCTGCCAATGGATGCCTGGTAATGGAGTACAGATTTAATTTAAGTGAGTATACAGAGAGCTGTGGAATTCGTTGTTCCCTCTCCCGACAGGACTTGTCAGAAAGAATTTGATGTGTGACACACAGTTCAAGCAATATAGGGTAACATCATTATTATTTAAAAATAACAGGAAAAATGCGATGTCAGAGATGGAATGGTAATTTGGGGGTTCGGTTGTGGGTAAAGTTTGAACTTAATTGTTATATTCAATTATAATGACGTGTGAAATATTTTTGTATAAAATATGTGTGGTGTGTCGGTCATGTGCTGCTCGCAAATTCTTCGTAAAACTGCCACACGATACCAGCAACGAAATACTATTTTGTCGGTCGAAATAGAAACTGTTTTTTTGTATGGGATTGGATATCCATGTTCATTTCCGTAAATGAAAAAACAAATGGAAATTATCACATAATATTTGTAAGATTAACTCGAGCCCACCGTTTCGTTAGCGAAGCTATTGCAGAAAGATATTGGTAAAGAAATTCCTTACTTTTGAGTACAACACAGTAATCCACTGGGTTGGAGCAAAGTGCTTTGCACAAGGACACAACCGACCAGTTTCAAACGTTTACCCTTTCGGCTAAAGGCAATGCACTAACTCACAAGCTTTTTTTGGAGCTATAGGTTTCGAACCATCCATGGGCCCGTCAACAAGACCGTTTTTTTATATTGTAATCTGTATATGTATCGATTGCTTTAACCATTTGTCCACAGAACTGTAACCGACCAAGCTATTCGGTTGACATACCTTCTTGTTCTGCATGTCCCACTCATCCCCATAGTGACCAGTGTAGTTAACCAACTGAGCAATATCATCCCGATTTACCTTTGTGACAGGAACACTACCAGCGGGAAAGTTTAACATGTTAAACATTCCGTTGTAGTTACCAACAGCTGTGGATAAATGCGCATTTAAACCTCCCAAATTAATTGTGAACCTCTCTCAAATTGATAGTGATCTTCTTCCAAATTGATAGTGAACTTCTCTCAAATTGATAGTAAACTTCTACACTCTTTTAAACACTAAGTATAAGATATAAACACTAAGTATAAGATATACTTAGAGTGATTAGGTAACAAGGGAACCCGATCGTTAGTCTGAGCAGAAAAGTATAGCGTAGGTTTAAATGGGTTTTAAAAATAGTGGTGGCTAACTCGTGGTCGATACTCTCTATAATTTAAATGAATCTTATACTTTTTATGTGAGTCTTTGTAACAGAACTTTCCGGAGGGTCAGTGTAAATTGCAAAAATAGCAATATGTAACAGGATCTTTTATAAAAAACTTTAAAAAGGAAAAAGACAAAATTTGCAAAATCACCCCCTTTACCTGACGAGTTGACGCCTCCTTTGCGACAAGCAGCAATTGGGTTAACCGGGCAAATCATAACATCCAAATTTAAACTTTTCCACTCCCCAATATACTCAGCAGCATATGCTTCAATATCCCGGTTCAGTTTCCAAAGTCGAGTCGTTGAACAGTCGCCACGCCTGGCCAACAAAACAGATTGTCTTTGTCGTGGCGACTGATGAACACAATGTTATTTGCAATATCATCGACTGATTGCAAGTATAGACATGTGACAGGGTTGCAGTGTTAGGCATATTACACTATAAATAAATTTCTTTCTAAGCTACACCTAAAAAAACATAAAAAAATATGAACTCATACCTTAAAACGGCTTAATAGCCAAATTCTTATGTCAGAGTATTGCCACAATGAATACAACTCTTTAAGACGTTCATCAACCAAATCATTTTTTAATCTTCCAAAGTTAAATTCACCGGCGTCCGCTTGGTAACCTGAGATTACCGAGAGAATAATGCCAATCCATCATTACCAAAACTTCATGCAATATTTAAAGTAGAATAGAACTTGCATATCTGCGATCTAAAATAAAACTAAGCCAGTCGATTTTCCTTACTTGTGTTTCCATGACACTAAACAAGCTACTCACTTGTAAATAATAATTCCATCGCCTTTTCAATCTTCGGAACTTTAAATGGTACTAATATGTGACTGCCTTTCTCAAGCGCGGTTTTAGCCAGGAGGACAGCTCTTTTCACAGCAGGAACTGGCTCATTATACCCGTCATCTAGGTAATAACCAATGCGGAGTGGTTTAGTGCATTGATACATCTGTTAGGCATAAAGTTATTGTTAAAACGTGAAAGTTTATGTTAACGGGTACAGATATTCCCCGATAAGAATGGTTTAACATCATGTAGCAGTTAGGACAATACAGATACAATAAGAGGAAAACTAATGATATGCTTAGAGATAAACACATCAAGCTATAATAAAATACAGACAGTTATGGAATTACGAAATATATAAACACCACACCAAACCTGTTCATCAAACAGCATTCGTGGGACAGAATGATCAAGATCGAACATAAGAGGACATAATATTGCTCGCATCGCAAGCACCAAAGTCTCAACGTCCCGCGCCATTGGCCCAACTGAAGTCGTAATGCACGTAGCGCCCGGCAATATATCTAAAGTGTTTAGTTATTTCGGTCTAAAGCAGTGGTTCTCAAACTTTTTCAGTCACGCTCCCCTTGAGATTTGTGATTCATGCTCACGCCTCACCTACTCAAAAATCAAATTTACGAAAAATAGAACAATAATTTATTTGCCATTAGCCTGCTTAGTGTGAAGGATGCAACTGTTTTTGGGAAACTAGTCGTTTATTTCGAGGCTTTGTTGAAGACTAGAACGTCGAAGATCTGCTTTGCATTCCAGTTTGTTACGACATTTTGTCTTTATACTCACAAGGGCCGAAAATCCACTTTCACATAAATATGTCACTGTCATGCTCGCGCCCCCCTTGAGAAGGGGGGGCCCCAGTTTAAGAACCCCTGGTCTAAAGTGATAGGCATACAGAAACTTTAAATTATTTTCTAAAATTTTAAACCATGTTTTCTTAAATTTTAAATTCTTACCTTCAAGACCACGTTTACTTATTCGGTTGAGCGTTGGTTTCAAGCCACATATTCCACTCATGTGTGACGGAGTCCGTATACTGCCTCCAGTGTCTGTTCCGAACCCGAGGACGGAGCCTCCTGACGCGATCAAAGATGCCTCGCCAGCAGAAGAACCACCAGGAGTGAAATCAATATTGTGCGGGTTGCTTGTTTCACCAAATATTGGATTCTTCCCTTCTGAGCTGGTTAGTTGGTTTTGTAATTTATATTAAGGCAGGCAAAAATATTTATTGCTGAATTATTACAGTCATAATCAAGCTATATCAATAAAGCCTACACAGAGCTGTGATTGTCCGGCCCGGTGGTCTAGCGGTTTCGTCGCCTTTCAATCGAAAGGTTGCAGGTGCAAAACTGGCAGCTAGCTAGTCGGTTGTGTCATTTTGCCTGATCCCAGCGGATTAATGGGTTCTATCAAATTGAAGGAACGTGTCTATCATATACAACACACTGCAATAGCTCCGGTAACCCGACAATGGGCGCGAGGTGATCTGACGATTTCCCGTGTGATAACCCCCTAGGTTTTCCCATTCACGGGGATAAACATGAATATCCTATCCTATCCTATCCTATTCGCATGTTTTAACACATGCGTTGATTGTTGCCTCCTATATTGAGCGACTGGTGGATCGATAGTAAGTGTCGCTGCACTGCTTTTTAGTCAAGTAAAACATTATAATTAGTTTGTTTAACTTTACAACCAAGATCAATTGTGCTTGCGCACACGCAAGAATCACGACCTGGGCCTAGCATTGGGAGTCAAGTTGTTTTTACCAAACCATGTTTCACACTGTGGGAACCGTCACCCAAGAGCTTGTTTGGTCAAAACTAGCCTTTAACCAAATGGTTTTGTGCCATTAATTGAAAAAAATTAAAATAGAAAACAGGAGAAAATTTATAAAACATTATTTAAAATACCTAGGGTTTCTTAAAAAAAACGTCTGTAAAATGACTAATAGTAGTCAAAAGGCAGTAAAAGTAGTTTACTTACAAAAACATGATTTGTGACAAGTTGGTTTTTGCAAAAGGAATCGCTCCACAATGTTTTAAAACTTTAACCAACACACAATCCTCTGATGCTGGTTTCCCAATTAAATTCACCAATCCTATAGTGCTATCCATTCCCTTAGAAAAAAACAATAACACTGTAGAATAGGATACTTGAGTACATAGATGGAAAACAATGGGGGTATTATATAACACGAACAAATGTCTTATTACCTCATGCACACTGTCGGGTTACCTTAAGCTATTGCAGTGCATATATGGTTAAGAAATTGTTCAACCCATTAAGCTAGCGGGTTCAAGTAATGTTCAACAAATGACTTGCTCAAGCTGGTTTTGATCTTAACAGGCTTTAAATAACCTAACTAGGTGGACAATAACACATGAATCATGCACACAGACTCAGAACTGTATAATGACATTTAAAATTGGCATTAGATGATCGGTTTCACAGTTTGGATGCCCAATCTTATTTTATTATTTAGTACTCAATGCTGGCACCGTAGTGTGTTGTATTTGATAGTTAATAATGGCCTACAATTTTTTGTACAGTCAATCCATTAAGCCAAGCCCATGTGATTAAAGCAATGCCTGTGCAGTGCCTAGTCCGATCGCACACACTACCACCAAATGACTTTTTTAAACTTGAAGCCTTCTGACTGGCCAACTAGCGATTTTCTCTACAGTGCTAGCATTTGTTGATGTAATTAAAACAACTTAAAACCTGAATGTCACAGCACTCTTTAACAGACACTGGGAGCCCGTATAACTTGAGCTCAGTCGGGTTTTTTACTCGCCCAAGTTTTTCTGCTGATTTTCTTGCGCTTTGAACAATGCAGTTGACGGAGTTGAACTTCTGTGTGACTGAGCATGCCTGAAAAACATGATAGGTAACTAATAAATACTACAGTGTAATGCAGGGAACTAAGTGTATAGGACAGCATCGACTAAATATTTTAAACCACAGGGGTTGTTTATTAAAAAAGATTCTTTTGAAATCAATAATAAATTGCAATAATAAGAAATATTAGTTTGACAGCAATGCAACAGTTTTTCAAAGATACCTTGTGCATAAAAGCTTTGAGTATTTGAATAGGCTCCAAATCTCCACTCTGTGCAGCTAGGATTAGTTGACAAGCATTCATTGCAAGAATTGCATTTCTAGCCTTTTCCTGTAGAAAGAAAGATAATAAAAATACAAGATAATATGTGGAGAATGAATACAGGGGATATTGACGGGTAAGGCCATTTATAGTTCAAACATGGTCATAAAGTTACTGCTTTCTTTTTATAAAATCTAACTTACCAATCTCTTTTATTGAAGTTGCAACATTTTAATTATATGATGTTACTTGAAAACACACACATATATGACAATGTGGGTTTCTGCATGTGGATAAGCAGTGGATAGTTTAGGTTAAGTTTAGTTAGCAGGAAATGTTTTGCAACAGTTTTCTTTATTTTTTTTTATTAACGTAGATGAAAAATCCATCTACGTAAATATTCGCCACCAGTGGCTAAGATTCTTGTATTTTTATTAGCCAAGTTTTTGCATTTTACAATTAAATAAGATCTTTTTTTAAATTTAAGAGATATCTAGTCATCTAATAAATTGTTCTAAGCTGTTTGTGGCAATCATCTTTTCTACCAAATTATCAGTATTCTTTAAGACCAGTGTATTGTACACTTGAATTAATTCAAATGGAAAAGTTGATTCTGTCCTTCATGAAGTGATTTTCTGTCAGTCACTCCGTTTCTCCTTTAAATAACATCATTAATCTGTATGGTCAAGCATGACCCTATTTATTACTACATTACTGAACATATTAATCAGGACCTTTCCACAATATCTGATCTTATCTGTACTATATTAGTTAAAATGGGTCATAAAGCCCGCATTATTGTTATGTGTAATATCATATATCTGTAGTTTCACAGAAGAGCTGAATTCAAGGTGTTAATTAAAACAAAATTCTATTGTTGAGGCTAACAGAATGAAATTCTGTACGAATGGGATTTCCTGTCTGAGAATGTTTGAAAATAATTTTTTACAAGCAGGCATTATTTTTTGGATTTGAGCTAGCTGCTGTAATTTATCCTATGTTGACTTGTCAATCATACAATTACTTAGTCCTTCTGCTTAACTTAAGCAGTGCGTGATGGCAAAAATGTGCATTTTTTATGTTGCAGCTTTTGTAAGTCAGTGATTCTACTTGTTTATGCTAAATCCACTTTCTCCATTGCTGTTTGTATTATCTATCTGAATAAAAACTTTCAAGTGTGTTATACTATGCAGATTACTTCTCAGCCATAAACCTTTATTACAGAAAGTGCGAACAAGCTGCATTGGTTGTAAAGATTCCTTTCGTCAATCAAACATACTTTAGAAACAAAGTCGAGATACCAAAATTATACCCAAAAAATTAATTTATGAAGATATGCCAAGTAGCCAAGGTAAACGGGTCTTTTGGTGGGTAGTCGCGTTTACATAAAATGTACCACCTCCTGCTCTGTTGTAATTAATACTTTATCTGAATTAACCTACAACATATGTACAGGTAGTTGACAAAGACCTTGCCACCACATGTCTGTAAAAATCATATCCTAAGATAAAATGTTGCAGCCGTCCAATCCTAGCTGCGATAACCTGACAATGTCCGGCTTGCTTATATAAATGGATGTATAGATTGATGTAATGGATTACGCATGCTTGTATACCAATATTTTTTTACTTACATCATCCTTCTCCAAGTTTAAAAGTTCTTCCTTTATTATTGAGTCTTCAAGCAGTTTTTTCTTTGTCGCTTTCTTTTTTAGTTTTTTCTTTTGAATATGTCGCCGTAGTTCTGCTATGGCACTGTAAACGGCAATTCCAGCAATAACAACAAGACCAACCGTTTGTACATGGCGTTTGATCATACACAACATTGCTATGCAGGAGTTTCAGCCTTTAAAGCAAGACCTGTTCAAATCATTGTAGGTGTTATAGCACTGGTAACACTACATGTTGTCGTAAAACAAAATAAAAATACTTTAATTTTATTTCATAATTGCCAAAAAACAAAAACAAACAGTCAAAAAAGAACAAAACCTCCACATCTATCTCAGTTAATTTGTATATTTGAACAAAACAACTGTAACTGGTACCAGTTACTTAGCGTGTGCTTGTAAAATGTATATTATATTATTAATTATTATCAGAGGTCAGGGTCTGAAGTGCGTGTGCAGTAAATTGGGGAAAAAGGATTATTAGTTATTACAATACAGGATTACTATCAATATAGTCCGACAAATACGGACATTTGGCCCAATCAATCATCGTCTGGTATGTTTTGCATTGCTAAACTTTCAGACATCCGCAAAAGCTAAATCACCCAAGGGGAATTCCTGAAAGGCATACACTTTCATCATAGAAAACTAATATATGTGGAGAATCAGGTGCTTTAGTGGTCGGTTGGCGTGCTTATACCTTGCACTGAACCTGGCCTGAGTTCTCCAACTACTTAGACTCCGAATTGACTCCGTCTCGGAAGGTTTCTTTACTGTATCTTATAAACTAATACAGTGAAACAAATACATTTAAACCGATTGACTAGACATGCCCGGAGCCAAGCTCCAAGCAGGCAATTTATTTTGGTCCTTATTCCAAAACGCGATTTCGATAATCTACTACAATGAGTTTATACACAGTGGTATTTATTCATGACTCGCGCAACGGTCTGGTAAGGAAACACGAACGGGCATAAGTTTTGCCATCTCACGGCAAATAAATGGTAGTCAGTTCTGAAAAGAACTATTGGTGAGTCCCATGTGGACTGATGAACGAGGCAGTGGCAGTCAGTTCTGAAAAGAACTATTTGTGAGTCCAAAGTGGACTGATGTGTAAATACAAAACACGGCAATTTATACTGGAAGTGACAATGGGCGTGAATGCAATAAAACAGGGCGTCCGCGTTATATGACGTTTGTCGTGACGATCAGTGCGCTGTTCTCTTGTGCAACCGGTGCAATTAATATAATGATTGTGGGAAATTCTCAAACGAGAATTTGCAACAAACGCTTGTATGGCACAATGTGTGGGAAAGATCATATAGGAAATGTTGGGAATAATAGCACGCAGAGGAAATGATTTACAACGGTTTTTGAAACAGGCGCACACAGCTGTGCAGCATACAATATATTCATGTTTATCCCCGTGAATGGGAAAACCAAAGGGGTTAACACACGGGCAATCGTCAGATAACCTCGCGCCCACCGTCGGGTTACCGGAGCTATTGCAGTGTGTTGTATGTGATTTTACACGTTCATTCAATTTAGTAGAACTTATTTATCCTGTGGATTTACGCAATGTCCGTAAAGTGCCTAGCCCAACGACACAACCGACTAGCTAGCGACCAGTTTCGCGCCTGCAACCTTTCGATTGAAAGGCGACGCACTTAACCGCCAGACTAACCCGTAAAACCTAGACCTAGATGTTTCCTTTTAAATAAATATCTCTTTGTTGCACTATTAAAATTTCATTTATTAAATAAAACTTTCAAAACATTTTCTGTTCAACGCAACAAATAAGTACAGTATATCAAAACAATAAATAGATTATGACGCCAATTACTGCTTAAAAAAAACCTGGGGATTTCCCACTTGTGATTTAACAAAACTTAAAGTGCCTCACACATGTCACATGTTTAGTTTAGTTTATTCATTTTTTGCCCCAGTTTTTAAAAATAGCAAACGAATATTATCACGGTACAGGAACGGGAAAAGCAAAACGATCAGTCGTTAAAACACGTCAGTGAAACAAATGGATATAAATTAATAAATATAGCGGACGCGGCCGCCAAACCTAGGTGAAGAAACAATATTAAGCAATCAAAATTTAATTAAGACCAAACGATTTAGAGCACCTGAAGAAGAGTGTGCGGTAAAGCGCGACCAGTACT
>CH002899.1:544513-566264 GCA_000149265.1 Ciona savignyi | reverse complement strand
AGGGGAATTCCCCTGAGACGTTAAAATCCAAAACGGTTATTTTTCTAAAAAAATAGCTTTTCGGGCCATAGCGTTTGAACGGCTGCTCTAATTTTGATCAGATTTGGTGGAATGCTGGATCGTTAGCCACCCTATGTCAATTAAAAGAAAGAAAACATTTACTTAAGGTAACTCCCTTAAAAACGAAGATATGTTCCTGACTCATGATTGTGACAAGCATGCAACATTGCACTGACATCTTCAACAAGGAATTGTCAAATTGGATTAAAACTTTAAGAATTGTTAGATAACATGACCCACATATGTAAAAACAGAAACTTATGTACTAAGCCCATGGCAAATTCCCTGAAGCTATCAAAAACTAAATCGGGCTGTTTTAGGAATTTAGCTTCATTTCAATACAGCACTTGAAGAAAAAGCTTTAATTTAAAACATTTGTTGTGAAATGTTCGTAAATCTAACACGATTGTTCTTTTTTTTACCTACACCTGGAGAAGAAGTTTAGTTTGATATCTAAGGGTTATGCTTGCGGTTATGCTTGCAAAAACAAAAATTACATATTCATTGTATAAGATACAAAATGTGGATAGGGACCATGTAGCAGTAGCATAATTATATGGCATACAACATGTGTTTTACAAATAGTGGTGGTTAAACACGTGGTTGACCACTCTCTAGTTACATTGTTAACATTCTTGTTACGGGAGTAATGTAAGCCTTTGCAACTATAATGGTAGATTTTTCAGGGTATTTATGGGGGAAGGATTACAGTGTGAATCTTTAAACCTGAATCACCCACACCATTATCACCGTGATTAAATATTGATTTATCCAACATCTATTTAACTGTCAGATTATATTTCTAGAAATTCGATCACCACTGTCCCTGGGTGAACAACTGCGTCGGACGGAGAAATTATCGTTATTTCTTTATCTTCCTAAACACCCTCTCTTTGCACATGATGAACACGTTTGGAATAAGTCTGTGGTTCGTTATACGAAACTTGTATGGCGCACAGGTCCCGACTTCTGATCCTTATATTGCATTATCGTAAGTCAAAGTTTGTTATGTAATGCACATATGCTGTGTGTGCTTTCTTTTTATTGATAATATACAATAGTACAACTACACCTTACATGCAACAATAAATATGTGTACAGATTTGATGCTAAATAAAACATTCACTAGGATGACAAACTTGAATACCCCTCTATTGCTAGTTTACTGTATTTGCAAGAATATCAAATTGACACAACCTGTCAGTACCCCCACTGTTGTTGTTATTTCACTCTTGTTTATGTGTTATATAGTAGTAGTACATCAAACTAGTTCAGGTTTAAAACAATAGGAATGCATTTTTTTATGTTAATTATTTTCCCCAAAACTGTGTATGTCCAGTGATCATATTTATAAATAGTAATACAAGTACACATTAAAAGGCAGTTATGCTAAATGATTTAGTTTATTATAGTGCTACAATACCTTGTGACATGTGTGTATATATATGTACTTGTTACATGTCTATATTATGCACTTTGTGTAAATATAGATTTAAAAATGTAATAATTTGTTAAGTAAATTGCTGCTGTTAGCACATTCACACTCTAACTCAATAGGTTCCGGTACTTTTTAATTTGCTTTTAGTTTCACATATATTTTTGTTACCATAGTAAGTCATTAAAAGCTGTATTTCCTCTGCGATGGTGGATATGCTCAATACAATCCGCTAAAATGTAAAATAAGTTAAAAGCAACATCTGTTGGTTTAATAATTATTAGCTAATTATACTCACAAAGTATTATGTGTGCTGAAATTGGACACTCTCTTTTAAAATATTTAAACGCTGTTCTAATCTGTTTATTTTTAAAGTGATAATCAATATTGTAGCACTTTGGCGTATTTTATTTTGCAGCAGGTGGCCAGGCTTTGAAACCCAAGAACACATTGTATAAATGTACCCATAAAAACATCCTGTTATACTCTGTGTACCAGATAACGACCAGGTGTACACTGCACAATATGTAGTATGGCTTTTATCCCGCAGTCTTACACTGAGTGTGAACTGTATTATGATTAGGCAGTGGCATACAAGTAGCGTGTGATATTGTAGTTCCCTTCCTTCTAAAACTTTTTTATTCTGATCACATTATTTATGTACAATATACTGGTACTACATAATCACAATATGATATTTAACACCATTAAATTGAGTTCTATGTAAGCCTGTACATACTGCTGAACTTGATTTTGTCAAAATATTATGGCAAACGTATATTTTCATTGTAATACCAATTTTTGGTGTTTTTGTTTCTTTCAAAGTATCAGTAACCACATAACTTGTATAGCCGATGTAACACTTTTTGACATCCCCAGAATTTTCATCATGGTGATCGTGGCACTTCTCTTTATACCTGTTTTCGGTCTCACTGTGTTTCATATTACGCTGGTTGTACGTGGTAGAACGACCAACGAGCAGGTATGGAGCATAGATAATTTTTTTCTTTCATACTGGCTCGCTTTGCATTAAAGTCCAATCAACCCTTCCATTAGTGCCTAAGCGTGAGTTGTTAAAATAAATTATTTATTCTCTTTATCATAGAGTAGTATTGATTGCTAGTGCAAACATGGGCAAGCAAATACCAAGTATATCGTATTGTACAGGACTTGGTAAAAATGGAAATCATCTATTTTAATCGATAACAAACTCACCTGGTAGTTGGGTTTAGAAAAAAGGATTCTCACAAAAAAATCTGCTCTGTTGGACCGAACTTTCGGTGGCAATTTAAAAACTGTGATTGTGATTTAGTCTCAAAACGTCCAAATAATAATTCTCAATATTTTTAGGTCACTGGGAAATTTCAGAATGGTTTGAATCCATTCGATGAGGGTTGTTTTAACAATTGCTCCACTACGTTTTGTCTTTCCGAATCCCCAAAGTGAGTAAAACATACTTATGCCAGATACAGCTCCGACAAATATTGAGTCATTTACAAATCAAACTTTTGGTATAATTTCCCGGGGAAGGCGGTGCTGGAGCTAAGGGTTACTATTTAAAATTAGTTGCGCAGAATAAAAAATGGGGTCTATTTTTCACTTGTATTTAATGTAAATAACCGACTGTTTATGTAAAGTGGAATATATTAAGGAACAATATCTTCGCTGGTCAATCCTCACACTGTTCTTTGGGCTATTACTCCATCCACTTATCACATTTACAATCTAGATATTTGGATTACCAACCAACAGACTTCAGTGGATATTTGGTCGAAAAAACAGGGAAGAGACGCCCAATATCAACCACTATGGTTGCAGTGAGAGTGCATGAGAACGGCCACACTCAGCCTGTTACTCAACTTATGCAGGTCAGTTGTAATGTGGTGTAACAGAAATGGTGTATGGGAAAGGTGACCATATCCAAGTAATAATTTACAGCGGTGGTTTTGTAGATAAATATTAGGATAGGATATTCATGTTTGTCCCCGTGAATGGGAAAACCAAGGGGGTTAACACACGGGTAATCATCAGATCGCCTCACGTCCATCGTCAGGTTACCGGAGCTATTGCAGTGTGTTGTATATGATATACACGTTCCTTCATTTTGATAGATTCCATTAATCTGCTGGGTTCAGGCAATGTCCGTAAAGTGCCTTGCCCAAGGACACAACCGACTAGCTAGCTAGCTACCAGTTTCGTACCTGCAACCTTTCAATTTAAAGCCGACGCACTTCAATTAAAAGCCGACGCACGTTAGATAATCAAGCGATTAATTCCAATCTTTGGTAAAATAATCGGAATGGTCTTGATTCAGATGTATAAAAATAATAGCAACCTCCAAACTGACATATGTAATGCAGAATAGCTCATTTGATGAGATGGAACTTGGTACGGCATTCTCTGTTGACTCAGAAGCACCTCCACCAAAGCACATACCATTTCCTTCATCTTTCTACAGTTCAACCGATCCAATCAACTCAAAGTATGTAGTTTTTATTGTACACTTGGTAGATATTGCTTCATTTGTTATGTGGTTTGTATTCATACCACTAGACTAGCATGATTTGTTTGAAATAAGGGTGTTATCCCATATAGGTGAAATGTTCGGGTATATAAGTTATAAATGCCTTTATTGCCTTTATTGTGTTTTAATTTGGTCATTTAAAACCATTAAATTGTGTTATTGATTTGACGATTTAGTTCAGTATGTGTCAATTTAAACATGGGGAATGCCTAATGTGGGGTCTAAGCAATGGGGAAATACTCACTTGAATATGCTGGATGAAATGCAAAGGTCGAGATACGAAAGTAATACATAGCCTGGACTCAGAATACCACAAACCCAAAGTGTTAGTGAAGTTGTCACAATGTGTTTATTAACATTCCAAACTGTAAATTAAAACAATCCCAACTCAAATAAAGTGCCGCCTGTTTTAGTATATTTCTCAGTGTCAGAACCAGTTTTGTTGACATAATTGGGGCAAGACATGATTATTTGGTTTCTGACCACAACACTATCCTGTGATTGTAAAATCAGTTATAATATTAATAATTTTAAATACTTCTATGCTACTACAAGAACATCAATTCATCGTGGCTTAACATTTCAGATCAACATCAGATGAAAGGTCGCCAAGTAATAAAAAAACGTTTGAAACTTCAATCAGTAATCACCGAAGAGCGAGCTCAGATAGAAAGGTTTATGGTTGATTTTTATTATTAATTTCATTAATTTCTTAAAGCCATGCTGTGTAATTTGACCTTTGGGCTGTTTTCTCTGCTTTTTTTTATTTCATAATTCTGTAAAAAGACATAATTTGTGATGGGTATTGGCATGGAGTTGATGCCATGATCCTTTCTAATTCTGTGGAAAACTTGGAAATCTTTACTTATTTATTTACTTTAATGCAAATTGTGAATGGACTATATTTAAATCCTGTGATTTTATGGATATTACAACTAAATTTTTTTCACAGGAATTAGATCCAAACCGTTTCAGAGCCCGGGTGACTGTAGTTCCAAATGAGCAATCGAATGAGCCGAAAGCTGAAAATTCCCAAATATCGGTAAAAAGATTATGCTCTTTAAAAACGTAAAACAACTATAAGCGATGTCTAATTAGAGTAAAATCTGTCCCCTCCAATTTAGTATAGGTTGTACGCAAATAATAAAATTTTATAGAAGTAATAAATTTGGTACTTCTCAAGTGCTAAATTATTATTTTTTCTACCCAATGCAAGCATGGCACCAGCACCAAGTTGTGTTACTTTTAGAAATCATTATAACATGCCAAGATAATAAATTTGTAACAATCTATGCAGTTATTTCTTAAAAAACGGAAATGTTTAAAGTAGTGTAGTTGTTTTAGTTGATTCACAAGTTTTATTTGATTTATACTGTGTAAAGGGTAAAGTTTGGTGTGTATAGACGGGTGTAAACTAACAAAAACTTTCAGTCCTCAAAGTGTTGTTTAATTAAATTTGGTGGCGGTTTTAAAACATGGCTTATTTGATTACAAGTTTAAAAATTTGCATAATGTTGGTGATGTTTTGCGTTTCATAGTAACCTGGTCGTTAATTTAGCCAAATTTGATTTGACTCCATATTAACTTTTCAAGCCTTATGCTAAGTATTGGTAAGTTTGATAAATTTATATTGCAGAATTGGGGGCTTTAGTTCTGTAAACCTAACCAAATACTGAGGAAAAAAATTAACAATAATAAAGTATTCTTGCAGTTGGCGTTAAGTTACGAATCAAAGGACATAACAGAGGTTAGCAACGACTGGAGTTTGAATCCAGATAACGCCTCCGAAAAACCCAGTCCTACTTCTGAATCGCTCTTTAAAAAGTACTTTCCTGACCATTCAAAAGGTAAATGGGCTCATTTCTATATTCTGTGTTTATAAGGTACAATCTTTCAATGTTTGGGTTAGGGTACATATTTTATTTTTGCTTATGTTTACAGTATTTGTTTAGCAACGGTTGTTATTTTATCCAAATTAGTGAGTCCTTGAAAGTCCTGAATTAATCCCGAATCAATATTTTGAAATCTATAAATCTATAATTCGCTCTCTTATAAACTAATAAAACCATGACCATTGTTTTTTTTTGTTTTTAAATTCAAAACAATAGGAGGAATATTTGTGTTGTCTAAAATTATTGTGATTTTTATTCATAAAAAACAGCACTATAAAGTTAAGAAGAGAAAACAGTTTCCACTACTTTATCTAATTTTGCATCAAAATTATATAAATAAATCTCCGTTTTCCCACAGTTAGCAGTTAAATTTTTAAATTGGTTGCATAAATAAACAATTGTTCCAATTCAAAACTTGAATTTGGAAATGACAGTTGTAATCTTCTCTTTACTTTTATCACTTGTAAAATGGATGTTTTCAGAACACGTAATTAATCTTTTAATTCAAACATGTAATAATTTTTTTTAAGTCACACAATCATTTTTTATTTCATTTTTTAATTCATCCTCAAAATGATTAAATAAACTGATTTGTGTAAATCATGCTATTTTCCAGCATGCAGTGTTTGCCATACCAATCTCGATTGTTTCATTTCGAGACTTTCCCAGGTTCCATCAGTTCCTTGAACAACCGACTCGACCTTTCGTCTTCGGACGATGAAACTCACAGTGTCGGCAACAATCGCACCAAGTACGACCGCGCGAGCACCCACAGCGACACAAGCAAGCTGGCTCGCTTCCCGCCAATTGCTGACGAACAAAAATCCCTGCTTTCCGAGTCGTTGCCACTGTCCGCAAATAACAGCAGCAACCAGCCGTACGTGGAAAGATCGCGAAGAGGCAGGTCAAGGAGGAACAAAGACAAAGCGCACGGCAATTACGACAACATTACAACGCTGTGGCTGCCCACTCGGACGGAGACCTCGACCGCGGAAGTCGACAGAACCAACGTAAACAACAATAACCAGAGTCCAGCTCTTTCGCCTGACTATGATAATGTTCCACGTGATGAGCCTATGGAAATAGCAAAAGAACAAGTGAGGCAATATTTTTGAAACCTTTTTCGTTGCCTCTATCTTTGTAATTATTTGAGACCAAAATATTGATACTTTCCTTTGCAGGTCGATAGAGATGTTAGCGCTGCATTGTACGAAGTCAGCCAAGCGGAACGGGAACTGGAGCGAGACCAAGTGACCAGGTTATCGGACAGTGGATTTGACGTGACCGTTCCCACCACTAACGAAGTGGTTGCCAATCATAGTAAACCCGATAACAAACCGAATCCCGTCAGCACTGGAAGTGAAAACAGAATTTCGGTTAAGCGTCAGAACGGCGTTGACACCGCTTCACGAGCGAAACAAAGGTCCCGGGCGTCGTCGGCGTCGCGCCAGCAAATGTTGATGATCGGGATGCCCAAGTACGAAAAATTACCCACCGCTGGCCACGTTTCGAACATAATCGGGCGGTTCGAGCACGGCTATGAGGCGGACACTGATAAGAAATCTGTTGCCGTCGGCAAAAAACCGCTTGTGATAGCCAGTGCCGACACTGAAAGCTTGTTGGCTCAATGAATATCTCGAGTCGGAGAAATCACGGCTTAAAAACCTACCAGCGTGGTAGCGGCGCTATTAAAGAGGTGTAAAGTGAGAACGTCCCGTCGTGGTAACGAGCTTGCCACAACCTCTTAAAAAGTTCATCAAGCAGTATTACTTTCATCGATTATTCCTGGTGTCTACTGCGTTTCCCTCCTGCAACTAAATACCATCTATTTATTCAGTGTTATTGTTGGTCATTGCTTTATATTTTGACTTCTAAGCAAGTTTGGAAGTATCCTGTTAAAAATCGACGGAAGAAGAAACTTGTAAGTATTCTAACGGACTAAAGTTTTTTACCAGTTTTATAAACTAGCTTTGCAACTGTCCTTGCTAGTTTATTTCCTTTACAGTTCCAAAAACTATTCTAAAAATAATACATACAACCACAGTTGTTGGTGCCTGTACAATTCTTGTTAACCACCACTAATTTCACATCGTCGTGCCTGCTTGCTTCAGTCTATGGTTGTTTACTTATGTTGCATGCGGTTGTCCAACGTGTGTACGCCACGCTTGCCCATGTACATTAAAATAAAAGAAGTGAAGTTATGGTATAACGTGGTGTCCGGTTGCCGTAGTTTCGATGAAGGGTAGAGAGTATTTAAATGTAGTTGTTGGTACTAATACCTAAAAAACGTCACTTATAAGCATTGGGACAGTGTGTAAGTTTAAGGTTCGGGTACCAAATTGAGGTAGACCAGCTTATTAACTTTGTTGGAACACACCGCTTCTCATTTTGTACATTGTAAGTTCATGTTTTTGAATTTTTGATTTTAAAAAACGAAAACGTAATAAACTAGTTAATTACTTTGAGAAGAATGCACGAATCGCAAAACTCTACACGAAAATCCGTCAAAAACATTATCCACGACACGTCGCAATAGCAGAGTAATCCGATAAGGACATGATGGTGATATTGTGGTAAAAGTGATATTCCATAAAAAAACACGTATGAATGTTAAAATTAAATAAGCATGTCAATTTAACCGTTTGTGTCGTCCGAGTATCTAACCTTTTTGAGAATAAATAGTGGTTGATCCATTAAATACTGGAACTTTCTAACAAAAGGATGGATCTTCACCTTTGTATTTCAGGTGTTGGAGACCAGAGATATAATTTTTTTAGTTACAAGATTATCATTGTTAGAAAAAAAAGAAGAACGAAGCGATGGCCTTCTGTATATCGCTGGATTTTCTGCAAAGTGTTCGTATTTCCGTCTTTTCCCGTTCCTGTGTCGTGATTAAATCCGTTTGCCATTTTAAAAAACTGGGGCAAAAAATGAATAAACTACACTAAACTCAACGAAAGTGCGTATATTTTTAATAATATACAAGTAAGTCTATCCTAAACTAGACTAGTTATGTTTTACCCGTGGGTTAATATACCTACCTACTTGTTCTTGTTCTCACAGTCAAATTGCTGAAGACCATTCAGCGTGTACCAATGAGATTAAGAAATAGCTAATTGTTAGGCCGGGTTCACACCAAAACGACAAAAACGTTTTTGTCGTGTCGCACCGACGTTTTTCAAATAGAACGCATTGTCTCTTATGCGCCGATTCACACCAGTCCGATTTTGACGCAAAAGACACGTTTTCTGTCGTACGACAAAAAAACGTTTTTCAGGAATAGAGCATGCGCTATTTTCTTACGACATGTTTTTTTGTCGGACGAGTTTAATATCGTGAAATATCAGCATATACAATTGTTTTATTGCTAATATGCAGTACATATACTATTACTATGGATATAAATGTGTTTTAAAGTAAGTACACTAGTTTGAATAATATTAGAGAGTTTAGGTTAAGGTGAATATGGACTAAAGTGCACAGCAATTAGGCCAAGACAGATATATTTAGTTTAAAAATCAAAAACTTAGTATGTTGTGATTAAATAGCCTAACACATAATGCATAACAATTAACACTAGTTCAACATCTCAGCTTCTCTGGTAAGTCTGTTATGTAGCCTAAACTGAACAAAACCAGTACCGGTACTTAAACTTACATAAGTTTCCCCGATAGGCGATAGGTACTGGTTAAATATATATTTAGCCTGTAAAATTATGGTGGATCCAAGCAAACTTCAACTACTAATTCAAGAATTGAATGTTAAGTTGGCAAAATATAAGCCTAATATCTCCAGTTCTGCATACCGGTATATAAATTGAGTTGTACAAGAGTTAACTTGGAATATTATTTGTCAAGTTTTGAATAAAACTGGTAAGTGTGTTAAGTGTTGCATTTATAAATAGATTATGTTCTATATATGATTCTACTTTTTGTAAGTATCTAGCTAGTTATAAATCCCTTACAGCGGTACAGATCCGGTTGCCAAACTACCCGTTACAAGTTGGATGTTAATTCTAATATTCAGCAAAACTTTCGTTAACCACTTTTGTACATAAGTATGTTTTATTGCATTGAATGGTAAAATGAAGTTTTGCATCTAGGCAATTATTACATTACCACAGGCCGTGAGTTCTCCAGCATTGATAATTGCATTATCATAATGAAGCAAAAATAATCAATCCTATAATCCTGTACACTTATTTTTGGTATTGGGGATTATGTATATTAATGTTGAATAACACCGGTATACATTTGTGTTTACAGCATGACTGGACCAGTTGCAGTAATTCAAGTTCATCATCTGACAACACTGATACAGATATGAAAATATTTTGCAATGAAACAGTCTGGCAGAATATCAATTTTACTTCTGCAAATTACTGCCGGTAACCGAAAAGTACACCAGAGGCTACAGAACAATGAAGTGCCCCAAAATAACAGAGAAAAAAGAAACCAGCAAATAATGCACACAAATAACCAAGGCAATGCTTCACTTTTTAAAATGTCGTAGTAACTTTCAAATGGTTTGCGAGCATCCCGATAAACATTTTGTTTGCAAACTAGATTAGTATCACTATTTAACTAATTTACTGTATCCATTTTGTGCTGTGTAGTATAAATTGTTGATGTTAATTGAGTTATTTCCATTTTAATTATCATGTTCATTGTTCTGTCTACAACACTCTCCATACTGCTTGTTTATATGGGTGATATGAACTGTTAGCAAAAACAAATGTCATTGTTTTATTTGTACAGATGAAACCAATACATTTACCCTCCAATGTATTTATCCGAGTTATTGTTTTTTTGCTTGACAAAGTGCAAATGATTGACAACACTTTAAATTACTATGTCACACTTCTTAGGTTGGTTCTGGTATAAAACTTGGCAGAAGAACAACCAAAATAACCTAAGACACCTCTAGTACAGTTTTGGCAGCCATGTAGTGTAAAAATGTTAAGGTCAAGAGTGTTTGATGTTAAGGATTTAAGGTTGTGATACTGATTATATAAAAGTATGTTTCTCTCTATAATTGGCTTCAGTCTATAAGTGATTCAGGAAAAAGTTAGGTACTCATACTTCAAAAATGTTATTTTTTCAGGTTCCATTAGCATGTTTAGTTTATCCAATATAGGATTTATTTAAGTTAATTGGTGTCCTATGACGATAGTACTCTAAATACCAATTAAAAATTATGATGTATTTACCTTTATTTTTATATAAAATTCTAGGTGTAAGTGTTTATCCATACTCACGCAAACCGTCGGAACGAAACACGTTTTATTGGTGTGAATCGACCAAAACAAAAAACGAAAAACACGCTTACGACAAAAACGTTTTTGTTGGACGTACGACAAAATGTCGTTCTGGTGTGAATCCAGCCTAAGTTCTACTCATTAGCGCAGAGGTTCTCAAACTGTGCGTCGTGACGCCCTGGTGCGTCGTTTAAAATCGTGTAGAGCGTCGCACAGCCATTGCGCTCGAAACTTCACTCATTATGAGTAAATATCCATCACGAATATACGTTAAAAAAGTAATGAGGGTCGCAGTTTTAAATATTCTCCCAAGGTTCCACGATCTTTGTAAAAATAAACGAGCCCACACGTCACATTATATTTAAACTATGTTACTAACGGCCGGGGACGTGGCTATTGTTCTTTTATTGTATTTCATTTCTTTATTACGTGTGCGATGCCACTAAATATAACTTTGGTAGCAATAGTTTAGTGACTGGTGCGTCGCAAGCTCAGCAAACTTTTGGAAAGGCGTCGCAACCAAAAAAAGTTTGAGAACCACTGCATTAGCGTATTGAATTAAGATAATGTCAGCTTGCTGCTCAATTCGAACCAATACCCATCTAGCTTATATGGCAGACTAGTCAATAAAATATTTCCGACATTAACTTTTTAACCAATTGATTTATAACTAGTGGGGCTACTAGGTAACAAAATGTTGGGTTTAAATAATTGTGCTTATACTCTCGGCTACTAGACCCTTAGACCAACTTTCGGAAAATTATGTCGAAGTTTAATAACTTTATAGAGAACTATTCAGTTAATTCAGCAACAAACCTCGCAATCAGCTAACCAGTCCGCACAATCCGAGTAACCGTCAGATTTATGGTAGCTGAGCGCACATAGGTCTTCAGAACGACATATCAGGTCTTAAGATTTCAGGTCTTAAGATTCGTGAACCGCTTGACAATCACTAAGATCGAAAATACGTAACATTTTAATATTTCTATGGAAAAAACTCTTTACGCCTAATTTAACGCAGCGCCTTTAGCTTGGAATTCGGCGCGTGCTGTGTTTTTTGGTAGAGTCTCTAATAAAATGCCTTCTTTCCAAGTTTCCTTACAACGTACCGGGTTTATTTCGTTAGGTATTTTGGTGAAGTCGGATGAAAAATGTTGTTTATTTTCTGTTTGCATGTTTTATTTGTTTCAGTTCTTTCAGCAAGTTCAGATCAAATCCCGGACCGGTGGCAATGCGGAGATGGACTTACCTACATTGAAATGGATTACTTGTGCGATGGGCGCAATGATTGCCCAGATTTATCGGACGAAAATGAATTACACTGCGGTAAGAGTAACATATAATCGGGTTTCTCAGATCTTAAGACCTGATATTTCTAATGCAGGAACCACCTGTGAATTTAAATGTCATTCCGGGGATCAAAAGTGTGCGCTCAGCTACCAAAAATGTGACGGTTACCCGGATTGTGCGGACTGGTCTGACGAAGCTGATTGCGAGGTTTGTTGTTGGATTAACTATGTAATTCTATATAAAATATAAAACGTTGCCATAATTTTCCGAAAGTTGGAAGAATGCGATGGGTTTAGATGCCGTGACGACTCCACGCGTTGTATAACCTTCAGGGATGTTTGTGATCGCTACAGCGACTGCGCGGATAGCTCGGACGAGATGAATTGCTCAATCTTAACAAGTATGTATACAGTGTTATTTTCAAAAAATCAAAATATTTAGCTTTTACTTACACTTAAGCCGAATTTTGCAATTTAGGTGCGCCACAAACAACCACTATGTCAACTGTAATCACTACCACTACTACAACTACGACCCCAATGGCCAGTACAACAGGACCTAAGAGGATTCCCAGAAAATGCAAGAAAAATCCCAAAAAATCCAAATGTCATACGTTTTGGAATCTGCTCGCTGCTACTCTGACCAAGAAGTTCATGAAAAGGTGCACGAAGAAGCCGAATTCGAAGAAGTGCAGAAACTGGCGCCCTGTTTTAGACATTAAAAGGGAGACATCGCCTGGAGATTTCATTCCTTCGAAATGCAAAAGAAACCCAAGCATCGCAAAATGCAAAAAGTATCTTCGTGAAATAGCTAAACAGCTGCCAAACAAGTTCATTACGAAATGCAAAGCGAAACCCAGGAACCGGAAGTGTAAGAAATTTCACGCCGTGCTCAGTTTAGTTCCAAAACACTGAAAATAATGAGCCTATATCTCTATATATTCTGACACCTTGTCCACAAGCGTGATTACAAGAACGTTTTAATTTTTGTATTAGTTTACGTGATTTGGTATTACAGCTACTGTGTTTAATGATTAAATGCAGACAACATGTATTTATATATTCGTGTATATCATATCGGCAATGTACCTTAAATTAGCATTTTTTTTTCGATTTTGGACTTCCATTTTTGTTTCATTTTGTCGGTGTTTTTTTTACTTTCACCTACTTTTTTTCTAAATATATAATTCTTCCGCAAAAAATTGCGTCCGGTTAAAGATAAGTTTAGCAGAAAAGTAATAAAAGTAGGCGAATAAGATTTTATAGTTAAGTTTGTCAAAAATAATACTTGGTCCTGTGTACAAAAATGGACCTTTAAATAGGTATTATTTAAAAGAAATCGCATTGAAATGGACCCATAATTAACTTACCAAAGTTATGCCTTTTGAGACGTGCATTAAGTTGGATTTAATTTTGAAAATGTCAGTAAAGTACAATTCCGGGAGGTTTTGCTAATCGGGACGGGTCACCGGGACAAACGTTTAAACTGAGACTGTCCCGGCAAAACCAGAACGTATGGTAGGTCTACCTATGATTAGCTATTATTTTCTTACTAAGCGTAAAACTATTAGACCTGATAGACAGATAGGTTATGTCGTTGCCTTTCTGACAAAAGGATAAAGGTCTGAAACTAGTAGATTATTGTGTAACCAAAATTAAAGGAACGCGTCTAAGGGTGGTATAATGCAGAAACCTCGCTCAGGCTCTCGGGTCAGCTAACCCGAGATCAGCCTTAAGCGAGCTTTCTGCATACCAAATTTCTTAACCCGGGATTAAGAACCTCTCTTACTCCCGGGTTAAGCTTGAGCGAGATTTCTGCATACCCCCCTAAATATACCGAAACTTAAAATCAACTCCCCGATTAGCTCAGCAGATTAGTACGTCGCCTTTCAGCTGGTTGATCGAAACTGGTCGCTGGTGAGTCCGTTGAGTGCCTTGGTGAACCCAGTGGATTAAAGAATTACACCAAATTAAAGAAACGTCAGTATCGTACACAACACACGGCAATAGCTTACTCCGGTAACCCGACGGTGGGCGCGAGGGGATCTGACGATTTCCTGTGTGTTAACTTCCCGTACGTTTTCCCATTGACGGGGATAAACATAAATATTCTATGCTCTTTTTCAGTCACGAGGATCTAAAGCCAATAGAAATGACCAATAAAAGTGTGACCAATAAATTGCTTTCCTTCAAAAATTCCCAATTTTCCACCTTTTCCGCTTTATAATGTCACGAGTTTTTTTTTCAATTGTAACGTTACCAGCCTTGAGGCTTGAGATCTAATAAGTTATGTTTGGTTTGAGCAAAAAGTATGCAAAATGACAGGTTTGTTTACACACTTCTAAAAAACACTTTATGGTGATTGCATTTACCACTATATTTTGCTTAAGTTATATTATACACATGTGTAGGTACCGTAATAGTTGTTTCTAAATAACGGGAGGTGCATATTGAAAAAAGAAAGAAATTAAGGTGAATGGATATACCAACTTCATAAATACTGTAACATCATCTGAATTAAAAAACAAAACTATTTTGTGTTTGTTTTGTGGCGACAAAGATGAAAATGAAAGAGTTGGTGTCCTGATTGTGTAACCAGCGAACCAGTCGTGCGTAAAAGTTTGAAAGCCATTCAAGATGACGATGATTTTGTTTTCATCTACTGCTCTGTTGGAGCAAGGGACTACTGGAAGGATAAAACTAACGAGTTTCGCACAAACAGTCAGTTAAAGCTCACTGGTGTACCTACGTTAATGAAATGGGGAGCTCCTAATGAAAAACTTGTTGAAAACCAGATAGCAGAGGACGTAATTCCCATTTTGTTCGAATGATCAAATCGTAATCTCGTATGGTAAAACTAAATATTTTCATAATTGACTAAAAATTTATCTATTGCATTATTAATAAGATTTATTTATTCGCTTCAATGCTAGTAATTTATATCTGATGTATTGTTGAAGTTATGACGTACTGACATATAAAATTTGTCAAAGATATCACATTGATTTTCACTGGTTCATTTTTTATAGTGGTGTGCAACATTTGTCTCATTTATCCACTTTTTCCTATTCGATTTAAATCATTGATTAAAACCTAAGTCATCATTCCATTAAAAAAAATTCATTTCAGAAAAGTAGTGTTCTTAAAAAAGAATTGGAAGCCTGGTATTTAAGTAGGAAAGCCTGGCAATCTAGTTGCAATGAAGATACAGAAACAAAAAACAATAGATTCCAACAAACGGAAAGTGATACACCAATATCGAAAATTTCAGCGGAAAGAAAAACAAAATGAACCAATGTCAAACAAAGTTGTTGATAAAAATGTCAGATCAATGAAATCAAATTTAAAACAAGCAAACAGTTCTAAAAATCTTGTGCAATACGCACAGCACAGAATTAAGCAAAAGCAGGAAGCTCAAAGTAAACGGGAAGAAGAAAAAAAGAAACAAGACAAAATTCGCATTCAAAAGCGCAAGAAAAAAAGTGCCATTCATAAAAAACTGAGTGCCCGAACAAGCAAAGGCCAACCCATTATGAAAAATCAAGTTGACATTCTATTGGAAAAAATAGAACATAATAAGAGCAAATATTGCTTATGATTGTTATTTTTTATTGCAGTGCCAAACAAATGTGGTATTTTTGAATGCCTTTCAAGATTACCAGACAGTTGCACACCTATTAATGTTTCTGCGAATCCTTTATACCTTTACTGTGACAGAAACCAGACCAGTTGTGACAATTTGGCACTAATTTTGCTATTACACCCACCTGCATTAACTGGCGATAAACAGTATCTAGGGAAAATACTGCTTTCAACCCAGCCTTAACTCCAAACCCCATGTTTAAAAATTTATTGTTAAAATCTTTTTTTGGTGTGCAGTTAGTTACCCTTCTTCTCGCTTGCAAGACTGTATTTATGTATGCAAGTCACTGACGTCATTAAAGAAACTCAATCATCAAAAATTATATTTATTTTGGCAGTAAGTAATTAAGCAGGATCAATTTTGCTTATATACATTACAAGTAAATGAAAACAATTATTTGACAAATTCACAACATGAACAAACGGGTAGGATGCATGATATTTAGCACGTTACACACGGAACATTAATTAGTTTACAACTTACAGAATATATATTTATGTCTATATATATAAAATTATTTCAAATTGAATTTGAAATAATGCACCATAATCTTTGTACCGTACAAGTCTTTTCTGGATAATGAAGAAAAGAAAAAAGTCAAGAAAATGGCATTTGCTGCTGATTGCTAATTGAACCACGGGTGCTCCACGACCAGTGTTCTATCAGAATGGCTTGCATTCCCAACGCTGAAACTGAACGGTGTGGTTCACTCAAAAAAACTTGCCGTCAATTCGAAAATGTGGCTGGGAGTGATCGTCTGGGTTAATAAATACTGAAATGCTTTTGCCTGGGTTGCTGTCGACTAATCTCCGCATTTTCTCAGCTAAATCGAGTTCTTGTCTTGAATTCTGTTTAACGTTGCTTTGTGGAGCCCCATTTGCACTGGTAAAAAGATCAATAAGTTTAAATATTGTGGCATCAGACTAATTTGTTAATTTAATATTATATATTTTATTAAACGAACCTGCTTGTAACTGGTCTTCTTTCCATTTGTTCATCATGGTAAGACTTTGTTAATTCCCTTGCAGCTTTCACCTGATCCACTGCATTTCTCACATGCTCTGCCGGATCACTTCGTACCTGCAGTTCAAATAAATAAAACAATATTAACACTGAACATATTTACCATTTCAATACAACAATTGTCCTCTACAGTTTGTTGCATGGTTCAAAATTATTATTATTGTAGCCATATGTGTTTCTGTGTTACCATCATGGTCTATTTTGGAAGTCTGTTGTGTTCTTGAGCAAGTCACTTTGGGAATGTTGGCCAAACTCAAATGTCATGGGTTAAAGAAAAACATACACTACTCAATCATGTACAATACTATAGCCCAATTTGCACATATGGTAATTTAATGATAGCCCTTAAGATAATGTTACATTTACCCATTCCGAGGGATAAGTTTCCATATTGGTTTAAACTTGTGTAGGTTTAATTAACCCTATGAAAACATATTAAACATACCATTAAGACAACTTGACATAACTTGAGCACAGTCTGGTCATCGAGATGTCCAATCATATTATACTGCGGTATGAAGTAATTGGGGCATGATCGGCTGAGCAAACACTGTAGAGTGTCATCTATAAGTCCCAACAAGCATTCAGCAACAATGTCCTCGTTTGACAAATATCGAAGCTTTACTCTGTCACATGCCCATAAAAGCAGGCTACGAAGTATGTAAGGCTTCATGATCTGCAAAATATAATTCTTAAATTTATTTGTAGTCTAAATCAAAATAGCTATTTTTTTTGTAAATCCCTAATATATGTAAAACTTGGGGTGTATAGAAGATTTAGCAATAAGAAGCAATTATCGGATAAAGCAATGTTTAAGTGTATTAAATTTAATGCAATATTGTATAATCTAATTTGGTACCTCCCTTAAAAACAAATACATTAACCTTACAGTAAATCAATTGTTGGGAATTAATTATTAAATAATGCATGTTGTGTTCGATAAGCAATTGTATTGTGATTTGTGCTACAACTACAGTTCAAACAAAACTATGCAATCACATAAATATAATGGCGAATATATCTTACTTTGTTGTAGCGACCTAATGCTCTGTTCATGATTGCTTTGAAGGCATAGAAAGTCTTCATAAAAGGCATTGGAATAAATCGCTTAAGTTGAACTTCGCTACGAGCGAACGAAAGTCTCCACTCTAATTCCTTGTCGCCAACTAAGCTACATGCTGGCACCAAGTGAAATCCAGTGATAACTGTATAACAAATAAATTGAGGTTCATGCATTAAAATTTTATGGCAATTTAGGCAAGAAACAAAATTTTGACCAAATATTACCATCAGTAACATTTTTTTCTTGAACTATAGAAAGATTAAACTACAATTATATTTCTGGAAATTATTTTTTTATTTAATTATTAAAAACGAAATGCTATTACCTCTCAAACCCAGCATGAAAACAGTTCATAACTAAGTTATTTAAGAGTTAAGTAAATCTACTTTAATAAGTTAAAGGAGGGAGAATAAAAGTTGAATATTTTATTAACTGCTAGAGGTCATAAGAGGCAGGTTAGCGTTAATCTTTTTACCACTTTACAGTTATTCCCCAGCTTCAGTGAATTTAAATATATATAAGTTCAAACTAGGGGTAAAGGCTGCTAAAAATTAAAGATTTAAATACATTACAATGGCTTTGGAAGCCAAAATATTGGCATAAAGTAAACAGCACATTAATAATGATAATGACATTTACTATGTTATATGTGGCAAACAAAATAAGTACAATACTTCACCTTCTTCTTCTGGTAAAATTCCATCCCAAAAGTGGTTTTCCGACAACCATCCCATGGCAACAGCGGGCCAGCCGCGGAATGACACTACTGGGACCAGATCATACATTATTCTGGTGCCACCACTCGCCAGTATTATGGTGGTCGCCACACCACTCTGCTGGACTGCGACTATTTTAGGCTGTCCTCTTTTCACATTCTCTTTTAACTCATCAGTGACCTGAAAACCAAAGTATAGGTGAGTTATATTTAAATGTGTAATGATATATATAAAAATATAGTGATGTACTGACAGCATTGGGATTTCATTTTAAGTTTTCTTGTTTTTCCACTCTGGCCCATGCATTACTAGTCAAACCTTTCTTTAAGTCTGTTTCCCTTCGTACAAGCTCTACTACACACTCTTCAGAGCTTCATATTTTTAAAATATCTAATAATTAGTTTGTAATGTATTGTAACATTGTTTAGGACTAACAGTCGCAATCTATATTCGATGACATGCGTTAACAGATTTTTGTTTTTGCCATATTTATTTAAAAGCGCACCTTAATATTTGCCAGGGGTAAATAAGTAATTCATCATGTTTAGGTGTGTACGTCGTTATGTTTATAACTGATTTTAAGTTTAACCCTCTAGAAACGAAATTGTTTTTGCGCAATTTGCGCCTTTTGACCGAGTCCGCTTTTTTTTGATGACGTCACTATCTGGCCATCCATGTCATATTCTTTCTTATACAATGTCATAGTTTTTGATCTTTTGACAATACAGCCTAACTTAGTTTTACAAATTTACTCAGAAACACATTTCCTACAATTATATTATAATTTTGATTTGATGACGTCATCAAAATAATATTACGTCACTAATTTCATGTTATAGGTCCTACCTATGCCAAAGTTTTTTTTAGTTTTTTTTTTATAAAAAATGTTACATTATGAATTTAGATTACTAATCAAGTCCACATTGAGTTTTTTTACTACTTTTCTTTGAAATAAACTATAAATGAAGTGTTTGAACCAAATTGCAGACTATAACCGTAAAGATACTCAAAACCACCCCAAAAATGTTAAAAAAAACAGGTAAGATCACATCTGGGACATCCCAAGAAGCAAAACTGATTCTACTGTCATAGAGACATTAAATTAAACAAACATTTTGAGCATAGTATTGAAAAAAAAACGTTTTTTTGCGAGACTTTTCCCTCCGAATTAGTCCAAAAAAGTCATAAAATTCAACTAAACTTTACTTAAAAATTTTAAATGCAAAGTTATGTTTAATTTTGCTGTTTTCAAAAGATATATCATATAGCTTTCCAAAGAGACCAAAGTTTAGCAGTTTGGACAAGAAATTCTGGAGATTTTTCATTTTGAATGACCACATGTCAAAAAAGCCAAATTTGGTCTTATCGTTTTTAAAGGGTTAAACCAGCGGTTCCCAAACTGGGCGCCGCGGCGCCCTGGGGAGCCGCGAGACTTTGCCAGGGGCGCCGCGAAAGCATGTGGAAGTTGCTGCATTTATTGTTTTTTTTCACAAAAAAACAGTACATGTGTGTTCCACCAGTAAAACGTTAATTGAAGATGTTTGAGCCTGGTGTGCAACCCCATACACTGACATACAGCATTTGTTTTACTTGTAAAATCCATTGTTCGGTGTTATCTGCCACTATTTGCTCACTAACATGGCATTGTTTTCGAATAATGGTTTGTCAAATAACTGCTTTGTATTAATTGACTGTTTGTCACTTCAGTAGTTTAGTGAATAGTTTTAAAGAGTTTTAATAGTTATCCAAATGCATGCTATAGTCTTGATATACAATATATGCAGTTTGAAAATTTTGGCTTTATGAGGGAGCCGCAAGGTTTAATAAGTTTACTAAAGGCGCCGCCAACAAAAAAGTTTGGGAACCGCTGGGTTAAACATTAAAAACTAAAAACTTTTAATTTAACTTCAATACTTGGTGTATTTTTCTGCGGTGAAAAACTCTCAACTTACGTTTCGCCGACTGAGTTTGTTGTTTTTGATGGAAAAACTTCGGATTGTGTAGTTTGCGAAAGTTTCAGTCGATTTCAAAGTGACGATGATGTGCTTGTACTGCTCTCTGCCCTCTTGTGGCCAGTATTGATCGCATTTGCGCTGAAATATAATAAAATATATATTTTTCTGTATTTATTAAAATAGATTGGTAGGTTTTGGTTAATATGTAGTAATAGATATTTAATAACAACTTTTGACATAAGAATGTAGTTTTCTTTATTAAATTCTCAACGTAAATTTGTATATAATGAACATCAAAACTAATTATATACAATGAATTAAGAAACAAAATTAGATTCCCATTAATTTAAGAAACAATCAATCCAAGTGAGAAATACAAAAAAATATCGCTTTATTTTCAAATTCTTAATATCAGCGTCAGATTTGTTGTGATCAAGCTGAAAGGCGACGTACTAATCCACTGAGCTAATCGGTCGGAGATTACATATTGCACGGTTAATTCCCAAAATAAAATAGTAATGCACACATATCCTACATTGAACGTTAAAATAAACTCGTGCGTTGCTAAAAACAGTGTTGTAACAGACTTAATCAAATTAAAGTAAAGCGCGGGGAAAATTTAGTAGTTGTGGTAATATTAAACATTCAAACACATATTTTGCGTTTATCCCAAGATGAACAGTAACATGGATCAGACAGAAAGTAAAATTAAATTTCAAGTAAATGATGAAATTTACCCGTCCCTTCTCCACCAAGTTGGTTATCATGATGATGGTTGAGGTGTTATTCTCCCACACCATTCGCCAGAAGTCGTTGAAAGTGTTAGGCAAGGGACCCTGTGTAATGGAAGATGGATGGTAATGGTGGATAAATTTTGGTTAAACAATATAAAAC
>CH002899.1:496124-536788 GCA_000149265.1 Ciona savignyi | reverse complement strand
AGCAAAGGAAAAGGCGGAATATCTCTCGAGAAGGCGAATGCACAGAGATTAGAACAAGAAGATGAAGTTAAGCATATTAATGAGGTGGGTCACCGATTGCCAGTGTTTTTCTACTTTATACCATCAAATGAGTAAAAGGGTCAATTTTTTGTTATTAGAAAAGTCTGTTCTCGTAAGGTAGGGAAAAATATAGAAATCCGCATTGATTTCTCTATCACTTTGCCACATCCGGAAAATCCGGAAAATATTTCAGCGACTGTTTGTAGTGTAGCACTTGTATGCTAACTCAATTGACATTTATGACAAATTATGCAATGTGTGAAAATGGACAATTTTTGTAATGTTGGAGTCTAAGTGCTACTCTTCAAAAAACTTTAGAAATAAAAAAGACGTTTTAAGAATTATCCCATTCCCTCCCAGCTGATCCTGAACGCGAAGTGCCACGCGATCCGCGACGCGCAGATCTTGGAGAAGAAGTCGGTGAAGACTGAGATGGAAGACGAGGAAAAGAGGTTGGACACGATGATGGAGATCGATCGGATCAACGCCATCCAGACACAGGAGGAGATTGAGGGACTGAAGAAGGAACAGCGATATGCGTGAGTTGGTTTTGTTCGACTTGTTTAAACAGGATGCATTGTTCTTCATAAACCACGGCAAGATAAAACGTGTTAATTTCCCACTTAACCAATACTGTTGTTATTATTTATTCTGCAACCATTACGACTAGAAAATTTTTTTATTCACTCATATTGGCACTATTGTTATGTTTCTACTTTATTTTTCCTTTTTAGTCTTTTTGACATGAATACCAAAAGAAGAATTTTGTAACAGAATGAAGTTTACAATTAGTCTTGATTGAAACTATTTGATTTGCCACCTCATTTTCAATGATTTCAGTGGAGCTGTGCAGATCATGAAACAGATTGAGCAGAATGCTCAAGACCGATTACTGGAGGCTGAAAAGAAAGACCAGGAATCTCAGCAAATGTTAAAATACCTTGAAAAACTTCAAATGGAAGATCTTAAGTAAGTTATCAATACAATTTTTATATTTTAAAAATACCTATGTTATGCATGGAGGATAAGGTATTGTGGGGGAGTTCGGTAAAACACCATGTGCTATACTGGATGGCCAGCTGTAATATGACAGTGTATTCTATCTATATTATATATTCTGATAAAATGGATATAACCAACCCTGATTATCTTAAATTCTATCTCAAGTGTTTGTAAACAAGGATCAAAACATACCTTTAAAATTTATACTGCAATAATTCTTTTTGGTTTACTATGCCAAATTTGTAGCAGACATTAATTGTATTATGGACTGAGAGCACAGGTTATCTTTTTATTATTGCAGGCACATAATCTCGTTTTTAAGCATTATTGGTTCAAATCTAATTTTTGTAATAATCTGATGTATGGCCTGATAAATCAAACTGCTTTTCTTCAAGGGATTTGGAACGAAAGCACCAAGAACAATTGGTGATGCAGCAAGAAATTGACCAAATCAACCAAGAACATCAGATTCAAAAGGAACTCCGTTCCGAGCAAGAAAAACTTGCAGAGCAGAAAGTAATTGAGTACATGAAGAAAAAAGCTGTAAGTTGTATTCTCTATTAGATGTCTGTAACTACCACCTGCCACTTATATGTGGAAAGAGTAATTGAAAATATTGATTTATCCAATTAGTTGTACATGGATCATTTCATCAAAGTAAAGTTATTCAATGCAATGCAACCTGCTGATAGCTTTTTTTGTGAATGTATTTAAGTATGTAAATTATTTCACTTGTCAACATACTTTAACTAATGGCATAATTATTACCAATGGTAATAAACAAAACTAATGGTAAGGTAAGAAGTTACATTAAGTATTTCTTTCACTAAACACAATGTTTAAGTTTCCCCACATTATCGATTTTTTTTACTTAATAGACACAATTATTAGATCTGGATCTTTAGATAATTGTACAATGCAACTACGCACTGTTGTGGAAGTTTATTCTCTGTGCAGAGTACCATATTGATTCCTGTTTAATATTTTCAACTTTTTAACTTTTCAACCTTGTTAAACCAGGAACGAGAGGCTGAATATGAAGAGGAACAGGAAAGAATTCGAAGAGAGAAGGAGAAAGAAGTTGCCAAACTCCGAGCTCTGCAAGAGAGAGCTAGAGATCATCAAGCTGAACAGGATGCTTTGAGGGCAAAGAGAAATCAGGTTTTTCATCTTTTTTTTAAATTGATTTGTTACCACCATTTTATACTTGGGTGAATTTGTATTCAGGTAAATTTTGTACAAATACAGTAGACAACACATCTGAAGTAGTTTTTTGTCACACCGCCCTTTTCATCGATGGTAAGCTGGGTTTACTCTATTTCACTCATATTCCTCCCACTAGGAGCAAGCAGAGCGTGAATGGAGGAGAAAGGAGCAGATGGAGGCGGAAAAGAAGTTGCGTGCTGATGAAGTGATGAAGAGGGCACGTACCGAACAAATCCAATCCAAAGAACATTTCATGGCAGTGCAAGCTCAGAGAGAGAGACTCGAATTTGAAAGAGTGCTAAAGTAATATATTTTTTCGATCTAAACTGATATTTACGGATTGATATTCGTATATTTTAAACTGTGATATTTCACTTATTTAATCTGTCCGGCCGGTTGGTCTGGCGGTTAAGTGCGTGGCATTTTAATCGAAAGGTTGCAGGTGCGAAACTGGTTGCTAGCTAGTTGGTTGTGTCCTTGGCCATGGCACTTTTCGGACATTTCCTGAACCCAGCGGAATAATGGGTTCTACCAAATTAAGGGAACGTGTCTATCATATACAACGCACTGAAATAACAATGGTAACCCAACGGTGGGCGCGAGGTGATCTGACGATTGCCCGTGTGTTAACCCCCTTGTTTTTCCATTCTCGGGGGTAAATATGAATATCCTATCCTATCCTTAATCTGTCGACAACTAGTACAAGTGAGTAACATACACATTCCTTTATTTTACAACCCGTTACTTACTAGGGAGCAACAACGACTTTTGGAGAAAGACAAGGCAAAGGAAGAGGATGCTTGGAAAGATCGTATGCAGCACGCGGATGAAGTGAGGCGACAAATAAGAAACAAGGAGCAACTAAAGATTTCAGAGCGTAACGCTTTTTTCGAAGAGGGGATCAAAATGGAAGAAGAAGCGAGGCAAAGACGAGCCAGGCTTGATGAGGTACAACACTTTGTGTTTTACTTAATACATCCATCACGCCTATTACCATAGACTCCTTAAACTCCAGGACAGAATAAACATGGATAATATATATTATTTAAGGGGTCTATGCCCATTACATTCGTGTATTGCTTTATCATCACATTTGTATGCAAAGTTTTTGTTGTTGTTTTAATATGGCATATTTTAACAGCCGTTTTTTTTTGCCGTCTTTTTCTATTCCTGTATTTTAAGTTGTATTTTCAACGTGTTACAAAAAGATGAAATGAACTAAACTAAATTAGATCCATGTTTAAGCGGGATATGTTGTTTCAGGTTAAAAAGAAGAAACTGGATGAACTGCGGAAGGCCGGCGTGCCGGTGAAGTATTGCGCCGAAGTCGAACGCAGGATCAATGGACCACAGGGTCTTGTTGCATAGTTTTGCTGTTACTTTATATTACTTTTGTTGAACCCACTGTAGGCATTTGCCTTGTTAGTTTCTTATCTCTATCAAACCAAACGTAATTGTCTCGGTAAGGGCTTTCTCGCACTCTAACTTATGTTATTTGTGGATTTTGTATAAAAATATATCTCGTCTGAGTTTCTTTTTCGGATTGATTGATTTTCCTTAACGAAGACTTCAAAAGGTCACAAAACAAGTAAACAATAAAAATACCACGGGTAACATAATAATAGCATATATTTGTTTCAATGTGTGTAACAAAAATACCAAAATAATACGATTTAAAAAAAATCCACAACAATCAGAGTATCCTGCGACCCAAAACTTGTTGGAACATTAAATCGGTCTGTCTTGGAAGCACTGTCCCAATTATTAAGCTGGTAAGCTTTAAGAGGGAGGTTTTTCCTGCATTTCGAAATAGCTGCTTAGCATGATTTTAACACGCATGACATGGTGAAGTTGGCCACTTAAATAAAAATTGTTAGGAATGTTAGTTAACATTAAACAGATTATAGACAATCAAGTTCATAAAATCAGTTTACTGAAATCTCAGAATTAAAAAACGCCAGCATCAGATGTCCGCTTAAACAGGATAAATCGTGCGGAATAGCTAGCTAACACCAGCCAGATTTTAAAATTTTATTGGAACATCGTTATGTGTATTCTCTTAAAAAAACATTTTACCAATTATATTTGCTTTTAAATAGAAACAAGTTATTCGCTGCGGTTGAATTTGTCCATAATGTCAGATAAGTTGAACTACGCAATCAGTGATAAATTGGTGCATTTGCGAAATAAAGTCTATGACCAATGCCATAGACATGTAGTTTCGCGTAACATTGGGGAATTGTATTCCTAGTGCGTGAATTTATATGTCGTATGTTTAAAGTGTGCAAGCTCACACCATCCATGTACTTACGTGCCATATTATCTCCTGCTATTTTACTAGCATTTAAACATGGTAAATTAAAAACTATTTTAAGCAATTAAGTTTTTAAAGAGTCGTATATATATTTTTTTATACACGAAGGGTACACAAGTGGGTATGTACTATAACCTTAACCAACTAAAGAATAAGTATTTTTACAATGGTGTGTGTGGTAGAAATATACGTTAAGTTTAATTAAAATTAGTTAAATTTTACAGTATCACTAAATCAGCTTTTGCTGTTTATTTAATGTTATTTCTTTTATTTTAACCGACGCATTGGCATCGCTTCTTTCTGTGTAATGAGCCGTGTAAAATAGTAATGGTAGTCATTGAACTTTAGTATAACCGCCCCCACACAGCCTGTACTAAATGTACATCTGAATGTAGCCCGCTGTTAAACTAATCTAAATTCTTCACACGATACGAGTTGGTAAAGAATTACAAATAGCAACTACTTCTATAAATTTATTCCGTGTAGAAAGATGGCCGACATTTAAAGATCTACATTTAGAAATATGGCTTTTGAAGAATGAAAAACGAAGATGATGACAACTAATGGAATAAACTGCTTGATTTTTGTCTAAACTAATATTCGTCTTCTCCTTCTTCTGCCTCGCCCTCGACGGAATCAACTCCAACCTCTTCGTAATCTTTCTCGAGAGCAGCGAGATCCTCACGAGCTTCGGAGAATTCTCCTTCCTCCATTCCCTCACCGACATACCTATTAACAGCAGCAAGGTGTAGATTCAGGAATAAATATTATTAAAACAAAGATTTAAATTACCAGTGGACGAACGCACGCTTGGCGTACATCAAGTCGAACTTGTGGTCAAGACGGGCCCATGCCTCAGCGATGGCAGTGGTGTTGCTCAACATACAAACTGCTCGTTGTACTTTCGCCAAGTCACCTCCTGGTACAACGGTTGGTGGTTGGTAGTTAATACCAACCTTGAACCCAGTTGGACACCAGTCGACGAACTAAAAAAAAATAGTTAAGCTTTATGTAAATACACTTAAGTGTGGAAACCATACTTGAATGGTTCTCTTGGTCTTGATTGTTGCAATCGCTGCATTGACATCTTTCGGGACAACATCACCACGGTAAAGCATGCAGCAAGCCATGTATTTTCCGTGACGTGGATCGCACTTCACCATCTGGTTGGCTGGTTCGAAACACGCGTTGGTGATCTCGGCAACCGACAATTGCTCGTGGTAAGCTTTTTCAGCAGATATCACTGGGGCGTACGTGACCAATGGGAAGTGAATACGAGGGTATGGCACCAAGTTGGTCTGGAATTCTGTCAAATCGACGTTAAGAGCACCATCGAATCGAAGAGAAGCGGTAATCGATGAAACGATTTGGCCGATGATTCTGTTCAAGTTGGTGTAAGTTGGCCGTTCAATGTCAAGGTTTCGGCGGCAAATGTCGTAGATGGCTTCGTTGTCTACCATGAAAGCACAGTCGGAGTGCTCAAGAGTGGTGTGGGTGGTCAAGATGGAGTTGTAGGGTTCGACCACAGCAGTTGAAATCTTTTTAGATGATTGCGAAAAGGCGGAGAATTTATTACCGTTTCTGGCTTAAAACTAAGTGGAACCTAGATGCTTACCTGTGGAGCTGGGTAAACAGCAAACTCCAACTTGGATTTCTTCCCATAATCGACGGATAAACGTTCCATCAAAAGTGAAGCAAATCCGGATCCGGTTCCACCACCAAAGGAGTGGAAAATCAGGAAACCTTGGAGTCCAGTGCACTGATCAGCAAGTTTGCGGATTCTGTCCAGGACAAGATCAACAATTTCTTTGCCTAGAAAACGCATTTAGGTTCACTTCACAACTAAATAAAGCAAAACAAATATCATACCAATGGTGTAATGGCCTCTGGCATAATTATTTGCAGCGTCTTCTTTTCCAGTTATCAACTGCTCGGGGTGGAAAAGCTGTCGGTAAGTTCCAGTGCGAACCTCGTCTGAAAGTGATAAGCATATTAATTATAAATTAAACAGAGGGATTTAAATTCTTACCAACAACAGTTGGTTCGAGATCGACGAAAACAGCTCGTGGGACATGTTTCCCAGCTCCGGTTTCGCTGAAGAAAGTGTTGAACGAATCGTCACCTCCCCCAATTGTTTTGTCGCTTGGCATTTGACCATCAGGTTGGATACCATGCTCAAGACAGTAGAGCTCCCAGCAAGCGTTGCCGATCTGAACTCCGGCTTGGCCAACGTGGATTGAGATACATTCGCGCTGAAAGTCGAATAAATAAAATAAAAAAATCAATCCCACGATATTCGATCTAGAATTCCAGCCACCAATCGATAGCAGTCGTCTAGACCGGCTAAAGAACATACGAGAACGTGACAAATTGCTGGAACGAGAGAGCGGCTAATCTCAAGGGCACTCAAGTTATCGATAATGGCGCCAAAACGAATGCCAAACTTAAAAGCACAATTTCAGGACTGTCTAAATTCGCTTCATAAAAGGTGAGAATTGCGTTTATTATGATAGGTCTACAAACTAAAAAATACACAAATGATTCCTGAGTTAACAGTAGTCCAACATATCGCATTAAAAAAATACGCTCGCTTTCTTTATTTATAAATACGTTAGACCTCATTTGTATTAACAAAAACAACCATAATAAATAAACAATTCGACTTACCATTTTGTTAAATTATAAGAATTCTTTACTTGGTATATACTGAATAAATGCTTTCTCGGCAGCCAGTCGAAAAAATGGGTCAAGTTAGCTTACTTTACGTAGCCAGTGCACCACTAAAATAATGCGAGCGAGCGAGAGCCCAGGCTTTTATCTCGACTGGGGTTGTATTGCATCACCACCGCCTTTCCCTATTGGAGAATTTTAATTTGCCCGCCAAGAGTGAGAGCGAGCGCGCGCTACTTTCGCGCTTCTCTCTATTTGAAGATCCAATGTTCAACGCTGCGGTTTTATGATTTGAAGTGTTTGGGTCGCAGCGCGTCTCTACCACAGAAACCTTTGTCATGGATATTAAATTAAATATTTGTGAGGAACGTTGATAAGGCTTGTCTAACAACAGCCAGCTTTTGAAAAGGGGTTGTTAGAGGTCGTTTGACAAATAAATTATTTTTGATTATCTGAGTAGGCAGGTCTAGGCTTGTCGTATTTAACACGAATAATTAATAAAAAAAACACATTGTTAACAAGACTCATATACGCCGTTTGAAGACTACAGCGTTTTTCTAATTAGCAATGACTGTCTTACAGTGACTGATATTTACACGAGGGAAAATCGTATTTCCTGCTGGCATTGTGGCCTATAAACTACTCGAAAATATACCATCAAAGCAGAAAGTTGCACAAACACAGAACTTGATCAGGGTTGCCAGACGCAAAGTACGCTTTACGGTCAAACTGTTTTTGCTTTACGGCCAAAATTCGGCCAATTTGTATCAAGTGCAAAATAAACTATTTAATTTAGCCAATTGGGCTATTTATCTCTTTATTTGTTGAAAAATTGTATAATTTTAATTCCCTCCAGATTTGTTAAACCCGTTCATATACTATAGGAATGTCTACCGTTATTATTTTATTTTAAAACGTCATAATCAGCTTTGTGATTTGGGAATGAGGCAATTGATATTAATTTATTTCCTTGTGCTGTCTCTCTTTTTCCTTTATTTCTACTGTAGCGTAAAAATAATATGACGCTTCTGCCAAAAACTTGACAATATGCTTATACGGCCAAATTCGGCCAGATTTTTCCGCACGGCCAAACTATTTTTTTGCGTCTAGGACGATTTTGGTAAGGCCAAATTTCTGATATTTGGCCGTGAAAAAGGCCAAATGGCAACCCTGAACTTGATCACCAAATGTTTTTGTGATCTTATATTCGATAACATGCCTGTTCGAGTGATACGTTTCGTAGCACCAAAAGGCGAGATTAGATTATTGCAGTGGTTCTCAACCCTTTTTTGTTGCAATCCTCCATTTGCCTATTTTGAATCTTTTTATTCCTTCCCTACCGTATAAATAAATTATACCCACGATTTGAGTCACTACTAGACGAAATAAGGAAATACACATATTTAGAGATGCATTTATTTGAACTACATAATATATCTGCTAAACCAGTTTAGTGTTACGCATAAAGACCTATAGGTCTGAGAGGAGGACAATGTAATAATAACAAATGTCATCCATTAAAAAATATCAAAAAATCGTCCTAGTGTCACTTAATTACACTTAGTATAAAAAGCACAAAATCCTCCCCTCAAATCCTGAAATTCCCCCCTACGAGGGAATTTCTCCCTGGTTGAGAAACGCCGGGTTAGTGGATGTATTGTATGTCCAAACCAGAACGAGATTACATAATTTATATATTGGGTATATATATATACAGTAGGACCCCGCTTACCTGACCACCTATGGGACCGTGATCAAGCGGTCGCGTTAGCGGGGTGGTCGTGTTAGTGAATTTTGATTTGGAGCAAGTTGTCGTCATATGCAGCTTAAACGTCTGCATTTTTACCAAATTTTCAGCAAATGTCATTATTTTAATCAGATTTTGCAGACTGAATTTAATACTAAAGTTAATCTTGCAGAGTTCAGTTCCGTCTGTCACATTTTTTTTGAGTGCGCTCATTTATTCTTATTGTTTTGATTATATAAAAAAATTAACCTAGTTATTTTGGCGACAAAAGCAAATTATTTAGCACATGTGGTCACTTAAGAGGAGTTAAATTTAAAGTTTTGGACCAAAATATGGCGGTCGTGGTCTGGAAACCGGGGTGGTCGCGTTATTGAAACAGAATGCAATACATTACTATAGTAAATTATTTGGGACCGCACTAAAGTGGTCTTGATAATGAGGTGGTCTTGATAATGAGGTGGTCGTGTTATCGAGGTTGTCTCCAAGCGGGATTCCACTGTATAATCTGCTTCTTTATTTAAACACGAACATTGACTTCTTATTGTTACAAGAAGTTCATAAATATTGTTTTAAAACACTATTTTAGTTTATTCACCTGTATTGTTGCTGGAACAAAGTGTTTTTATTAGCCTATACTAGATCACGGATGCACACAACGACTTTTGTTATGACGGTTGATATTGTACTTTTTCAGTTTAAACTTTTCAGTATCTAAAAAAATTTAAGTATGACGAATGTATAAAGTTTTAAGAAAACTACTGTGGTGTTAAAATGACCTTTGAGCTTTTGTTACTAGACTTGTTTTTTTAACCAATCTCAATTTTGATGCCATTACGGACTTGACACCGAGACTGTTTAATTTATAGAAATCATTATATGAATATAAATCGTGCTAATCATTGACCACGACATGACGTGTCTGAATATTCACGTCATGAAAATCAACCTGTAAATTACCAGCAAAAGCTTTTTCTTTTAGAAACTTTTATCGTATTTATACTGTTTTTTTTTTTGTTGAAAAAAACGGAATATTAGTATAGTTTTCGGGGAATAGAGTGCACCAGCGCATTTTGTGTAAACTCGTTTTAACGTTTAAAAAGCAATACGACATGAATGGGATTTGCGGCCTTTCTTTCACTATAATATGTCATTAATCACCGTGTTAAGCCAAATTCATTAACCGTCGAAGTGGGACATATTGAAGTAAAATTATTCATTGCAGTCTTAAAACTTCTTTTCAACGAGATCAAGGTGACAAAACTTTTATGCATTGAAAAAAACACTGAATAATACTCAACGTTAGGTTCGAACGTTTTTATAAATAGCCATCGAACGTTGACTAATATATACGCAATATAACCTAGAATTGTGTTTTGTTTCTACAAACTTAAATACACGGATTCTACAAACTTAAAGAAACGTGTTAATCATACACAACACACTGCAATAGCTCCGGTAACCCGACGGTGGGCGCGAGGTGATCTGACGATTGCCCGTTTGTTAACCTACTTGATATTCCCATTCAAAGGGATAAACATGAATATCCTATCCAATCACATACTGTGCCATGGTAATTTCCATGCTTATATTTAAGGCTGCCTTTAAAATTAACACAAAAGCATTAGTTTCGTTGTGACGAATACAATTTATTACATTTGACTATACCCAGTAAAGCAAACTTATAAGCCACTATTGCTTTACGGAAAAATCAAAGTGTTCGCTAGGACTAGAAAAGTGTCAATGCGTTGTAAGTGGGCTATTAACGATTCTATCATAGAATACTATATAATGGAAGGTCAACGAGCTTCGTCACGCTTGAGTGAAAGCGTACGCTTGTTGATACTTTGCATAAGAAACTGCAGTGAAGATACCAGATTTTGTTTATTTTTGCAGTGTAGAAGGATAAAATTATGGAATATGCAGTTTTAGAGCGCGATTTTATCTAAATAGTAGTCACTGTATGCATATGGTGCAGCTATGGTTTCGCTAACTTATTATTTTAATGAGCAATAGTTTAGTTTAGTTTAGTTTATTTTTTTGCTCCTTCGTTACAATAAAGAAGAATACAACATTTGTTACAAATTAAGGAGACAGGATGAAACGGCAAAACTACAGTAGTTAAAACACGCCAGTGACTAGACACATTGCAAGTTATGGGAAAAAATGACGTGGCCGTTAAACCTTACATTAAAAAAAATAAATTTCAACAAAAACAATTTAAATCAAAATTAACTAATTAAATTTGATGTTATTTAATACTTGTGTAAATTTGTGTAGTGTTTATTCGGCGATGCAATATTTTGTAAATAGAATACGACGAAAGCGTAACCTATGTAAAACTTTAGTTTTTTAATACTACTATAAAATGATAAAAAGTTTTCTGATTATATTTCAAATATAAAATTTAATTTTTTACTTCTTAAAGTATCCTTAGTATTTGGTTTCACTCCACCCACTATGCCTCAACGTTGTTCTGTGCCTGCATGTTTTGAAAGTGCTCGGACTAACAAGAAGCGCTCTAATGCGGACAAAAGATCCTTTTTTACCATATTGCGACCTGATTTAGCTCGATCAGAGGACGAAAGAAAACACCGGCAAAACTTGACAAACTTTATTTTATCAATGAGGGATTGTAAAGCAGGAGACAAGATTAAGGAAATGCTTAAGAAAGAAACGTAAGTTAAAAGTAGAGTTACTGTATTTCATTTACTGTCCTAAAAATAGTTTACAGTGAAAAATAATAGTAAAAAAAGAATTAAATAGTGCAGTCTAGTTTGTATATAGATGCTACATAGTCTATAGATTGTTATATTTATATATATCTTATCTATTTGGCTTATGCTAACTTACAGTGTTAATAGGGCAGCTGTATGTGACAAACATTTTCAAGAAGAGGATATAGTAATTAAGTCTGGAAAGAAGCATTTAAAGACTGGAGCTCATCCATGCCTTCATTTGCCCAAAAAATCTGCAGTTTATAGTGTTTCAGTCAGAAAGAAGCCAAAAGAAAGATCTCCTTTGCCACAGCAAATAAAACACAGGAATATTTCAGATTTAGAAAAATCCTCCCACATAAATCAGTTAAGAGGTTTGGGCCAAAAAACTATTTTTTTATTAGAAGAATGGCAATGACAATTTTAAATGTTAAAGTTTGAAAAGCAGTACATGTATATAGTTAACCATATTGATAAATTTAGATTGTAGATTATACAATTCGACCGAAGATAAATTACCAGTACATAAGATAATTAAGCAAGGTATAAGGGACACGAATGCTTTATATTATCAGTGATTAAATTTAAGACAACTATTTATATTAGTAGGTATATACAATTCGGACATTTTAATTATATTCAAAATGAATTCCTATAAATTTCAGATAAGTGGATATTTTATGATTCAAAGGGCAAGTTTGTGGCAGAAATTCAAATAAGAGGACAATTGGTTGCAAATGTTCGGTAAATTATTGCATTATGTACAATTGTAAGTTATACATTATTTGTAAATTTGCAGGGTTGTATTTGCATTCAATGGCAAAGGCGTTTTAGTATCGGAAATTTTTTTGAATGGATGGCAGGTATCTTTATCCTGTATTAAATTGCCAGACATTCAATATGAAACATTAACGAATGTTTTAAGTGAGTACTTGTTTGTTGTTTTGTTTTCAATTTAATTTTTTAAACTAAAGCTGCTTACTTAAAGGCCAAATTGAACAGTTGAAAATGTGTAAAGGTGTGGGAAAACAATATACAAACACAAAAATTCATCCACAATTGGTTTGGGATAATTCTCAAATAAAGGTAGATAATTTGTATCGATCACCTTCGTGCAAAATTGTTGGTAAGTTGTGAAATACAAGGTAATAATAACACAACATTTAACTACTTTTAATTTAAGCTTTGACTGGTGAAAATGCTTGTTGCGAATGTACCCAGTTCGAAGAAGAAAATGAAGGCTTACTCGCAGTGGAGGTTGACTGTAATGAGGTTGGTATATATATATATATATTTTATGTGTTGTTAAATATTTTTTTAACTATGTATTGCAGAATAAAACCAGAAAATCAAGGTCTGACAACAGTTGGATAAAAATGTTTTTGGAGGAACAACTGCACAATTTATCTGTTCAAAATGAAACCCTAAGGAGATACCATCCAGACACAATTAGATGGGCTATTGAATTGTACACCAGATCACATGCTGCATATGAACATTTGCGAAGTTCAGAAGTTTTAGTTTTACCTTCGCCTTCAACAATTAAAAGCTATAGGTAAGTAATTTGTATACATATTTTGCAGTTGTGATCAAGTCATTGGCTGATTTGAACTTTAAGTTTTAATAAAAGTAGTAGGAAATTTATATTTTTATTTTGTTTAGGAATTTTGTTACACCAAATCCAGGAATTAGTGACGCAGCTCTAGCGGAAATAGAAAGAGTTGCAGCTACATCAACTGAGCCACTGATTGGCTTTATTACGCTTGATGAAATGAAAAGTTTGTAAAATACAGTTTTGATAAACTGTATTTGTAAAAATACAGCTTGATCTTAGCTTTTAACCCTTAGTTTTAATTTATTATTTGTTTCTTTCAAACTTTAAATGCAGCTTTTTTAAAACTGCATCACTTTACTAAAAGCATAACTAAATTATGTAGAAATTTTTTTAATAGTAAAAGAGAGTTTAGTGCTGCACAATGGAAAACTGGCTGGCATGGTGAACCTGGACGTTGGTGCCAATAACAATGAACTAGCAACACATGTTTTGGGTAAGTTAAGCAATGGTAAAACAACAAAAATATTTGGCTGTTAATCAATCCTGAAAATAAAATAGTTTGTATCTTGCAGTATTTTATGTTCGCACGGTTCGGCGGGAAATTTCTATGCCTATTGCTTGGTACCCTACCAAGACGACCCCTGCAGTATCCCTTTCCATGGCATTTTGGAAATTGTTGCTTGAATGCGAGGCTCGCAGCCTTCAAATACATGCTGTTGTTGCTGATGGGATGTCAACGAACCGTCAGTTTTTTGAAATGATTAGTGGTGTCGCAGCAGTACCTTTGGACCAACCTTATTGTGCACCAAATCCCATTGCTTCATACAGACCAATCTTTTTATGTTCTGACCCATCTCATCTATTAAAGGTAAAAAAAAAATCTGTTTATATATTCTTTATATTATGAGTATACTATAAACCTAGTTAAAATTACAGACCGTACGGAACAGTTTATACGCTTCAAAACCAGGTGGTTCAAAGTATATGAATCTAAACGGGAATAATATTTTGTGGAGGGATATAGAGGAGCTTTATGAAAGTGAACAACAAATGCCGATATTAAGGAAAACTAGCTTGTCTCTTGCTCATGTGAAACTAAATTCGCTCACCAAAGTTTGAGTTCTGTTGCTTTTATTATATAGAAAGTGGTATTTATACAGTTTAATGTTCTAGATGAAAGTTAACCTTGCAAAAGATGTTCTAAGTTACAAAGTTGGCAAATGTTTAATGGAAATTGGAAAAACAGGAACTTCAAATTTTGTATTGCTATTTGATCAGTAAGTTAATTTTTAAAAGTTCCACTTGTTTATTTTAAAAAGTTTGAAAGCCAGCCATGTCAATTGCACATTTATATTTTTTAACTTTTATATTTTACAAGTTGGTTTACTATTATGAATTGTGGGGTAAAATGCCCCATCCGCTCTACTGATGATGCACGGTTGCTGTGGTTGAGAAATCACTTTTTACCAACTCTTGTTAATTGGAAGGTAAGTAACTCATTGGATAAAACTTTTATATTGCGGAGAGATTTCTTATGCAGAATGATGTTGAAATCAATCACCCGGGAGAAAACAAAAGGATAATTGCTCGACCTACCTTAGAAGGTCTAATTTTCACCACACAGAACATGTTAGAGCTTAGCTGCCGACTTTTGTCCCAGCTGGATTATGTGTGCTTGAAAAATTTTTCACAAGATATCCTTGAAGCATTTTTTGGTAACATCGTGAGTATTAATATATTAAAAGAATTGCCCCTTAGCATAAAACTTTACTTTTAGAGACAGTTAGGGCATCGGTCATCAAATCCAAACATTACCCAGTTTGCATATGGATTTCAGCACATAACACAGAGAAAAATAATAAAAAAAGTAAAAGGTGGCAATACAACCTTTGGGTCAAAAAATGCATGGATATCACTTTGTGAAGATCCAATGCCGAAGCGTCAAAAGTTATAGTAAGACTCCTTCATGTGTAATTGTTTAACAGTGAGTAAGTAATGAAAGGAGATTTTGTAAAACATGTATTTGCATAAATACAACAATAAATAACAATTTAAATAACAGTTTTAACGAACTTTTATATCTTTTCTAAGCCCATGAGATTGTTTTGTTACCTTATTAAATAAAACCTCAAATTTTTTTTTAACAAAGCTATGTGCAAGTACACGAATAAACAATTTAATCATATAAAATATTAACTTTTCACATTCAACGTGATTATGATCACTCCCCATATCTGTAAAAGTTTCAACAAACTTTTGGACTACATTACTTTGTAAACAATTATAACTTACTTCAGTGAAATTTATATTATTAATTTGATTTGTGCTTGACAGTGAAAAAATCCAATAACAATGACATAAAACTTGTAAAAATTCTTCATTGGGACATTGCAGGCCTCCTATTTTTTTTTCCATGAAGGCAATAAGTGACTCCTCTGGCTGTGAAGAACATAAGAAGACAATTTTGTGATTCATTGATGGAAATTTTTTATGTGACTTATTTATTAAGTATCCTCCTAGGTACTGTATTATTTCATTTTCTACTTTTCCGATTGTGTGAGATTGTGTTATGTGACCTAGTTGTGGTGTTTTAATAATTTCCTCAATAAATTTAAGCAAAAATCCAGCTGCCTGTGTTTGATTTGCCGTAAGGAAAAACTGGTGGGCTGACATGCAAAAACCGGGATATTGAGAGACAATTCCACTTGCTTGTTTGTTCAAATTAAATTGGTTTATCCATTTTTCAATAAGTTTTTCCCCTTTAACAGATAATTTAATTTCATTTGGAAGAATTTTATCACATAGAATTTGCTTTTTGATCATAACATTAGAAAATTTAACTTCATGCTCATTTTGCTCAATTTCATTTTCAAAAATCATTCCCATGAGTGATGCACAGTCGTTTTCAAGCTTGCCAAAAATAGAAGTGTACCCGGAATGATCTAACTTGCGTTCGTTGGTTGTCATTATAATATAATTATAGGATTATAACTAAATTCAACTATAAGAAATGCGGAAATAACAAGAGTTTCTAGATGAAAGTGAGCCGTGGTGCATCGCCGAATAAACACTATTGCTCATTAAAATAATAGGTTAGCGAAACCATAGCAGCAACATATGCATACAGTGACTACTATTTAGATGAAACCGCGCTCTAAAACTGCATATTCCATAATTTTATCCTTCTACACTGCAAAAATAAACAAAATCTGGTATCTTCACTGCAGTTTCTTATGCAAAGTATCAACAAGCGTACGCTTTCACTCAAGCGTGACGAAGCTCGTTGACCTTCCATTATATAGTATTCTATGATTCTATAGATATGTGCTCGCTGACTGGAAAACACTGGTCTATAAAGATTTAACCCCAAATAACAAAAACAGTTCCGTTTGTTTTATTTTTCAATTACACAAGTTTAGTTTAAAACTAATATTCGTCTTCAGCTTCTTCTGCCTCGCCCTCGACGGAATCAACTCCAACCTCTTCGTAATCTTTCTCGAGAGCAGCGAGATCCTCACGAGCTTCGGAGAATTCTCCTTCCTCCATTCCCTCACCGACATACCTATTAACAGCAACGAGATGTAAATTCAGGAATGAATATAATTAAAACAAAGATTTAAATTACCAGTGGACGAACGCACGCTTGGCGTACATCAAGTCGAACTTGTGGTCAAGACGAGCCCATGCCTCAGCGATGGCAGTGGTGTTGCTCAACATACAAACTGCTCGTTGTACTTTCGCCAAGTCACCTCCTGGTACAACGGTTGGTGGTTGGTAGTTAATACCAACCTTGAAGCCAGTTGGACACCAGTCGACGAACTAAAAAGGAATCGTTAGGCTTTATGTAAATACACAAAAGGGTGGAAACCATACTTGAATGGTTCGCTTGGTCTTGATCGTTGCAATCGCTGCATTGACATCTTTCGGGACAACATCACCACGGTAAAGCATGCAGCAAGCCATGTATTTTCCGTGACGTGGATCGCACTTCACCATCTGGTTGGCTGGTTCGAAACACGCGTTGGTGATCTCGGCAACCGACAATTGCTCGTGGTAAGCTTTTTCGGCAGATATCACTGGGGCGTACGTGACCAATGGGAAGTGAATACGTGGGTATGGCACCAAGTTGGTCTGGAACTCCGTCAAGTCGACGTTGAGAGCACCATCGAATCGAAGAGAGGCGGTAATCGATGAAACGATTTGGCCGATAAGACGATTGAGGTTGGTGTAAGTTGGCCGTTCAATGTCGAGGTTTCGGCGGCAAATGTCGTAGATGGCTTCGTTGTCTACCATGAAGGCACAGTCGGAGTGCTCGAGAGTGGTGTGGGTGGTCAAGATGGAGTTGTAGGGTTCGACCACAGCGGTTGAAACCTAGCACAAATCTCATTAGAACTGTACGAATTAAAAGTACCTGCAATTTTGCAACAGCTAAAAACCTGCGGGGATGGATAGATCGCGAACTCCAACTTGGATTTCTTCCCATAATCGACGGACAAACGTTCCATCAAAAGTGAAGCAAATCCGGATCCGGTTCCACCACCAAAGGAATGGAAAATCAGGAAACCTTGAAGTCCAGTGCACTGATCAGCGAGTTTGCGGATTCTGTCCAGGACAAGATCAACAATTTCTTTGCCTGGAAATCGCATTTGGGTTCACTTTACAACTAAATAAAGCAAAACAAATATCATACCAATGGTGTAATGGCCTCTGGCATAATTATTTGCAGCGTCTTCTTTTCCAGTTATCAACTGCTCGGGGTGGAAAAGCTGTCGGTAAGTTCCAGTGCGAACCTCATCTGCAAGTGATAAGCACATTATTTAGGTAAATAAACAGGGGAAATTAAATTCTTACCAACAACAGTTGGTTCGAGATCGACGAAAACGGCTCGTGGGACATGTTTCCCAGCTCCAGTCTCGCTGAAGAAAGTGTTGAACGAATCGTCACCTCCCCCAATTGTTTTGTCGCTTGGCATTTGACCATCAGGTTGGATACCATGCTCGAGACAGTAGAGCTCCCAGCATGCGTTGCCGATCTGAACTCCGGCTTGGCCAACGTGGATTGAGATACATTCGCGCTAAAAGCCGAAATATTAATAATAAAAATAAGGTTATCTCACAATCTGAAATTATTATTATTCAATATAAAGCGCTGCAAATATATTGGGTATATAAGTAATAAAGTTTGTCCTCTAATGCGATCGGTGGTCAGAAATTTTAAACACGAATCAAAATGTATTTTTTAACACCACGACGGATTTTTATGTTCAGCATCATGTATGCTGTAGCGAAACCATTACCGAGAAATGCGGTGAATACACAAATAGCCTCCCGCCGTCGGCGAGACAAGCCAGGCATTGAGATTTTATTTGGAGATCGTATTTGCGCGTTTCTGCATGACGAGATTGGGGAATGTGCGTTCGGTTATGACAACTACCACCAACGCAAAATAACATCTCATAGTCATACATGAACGATCACGACTTCGTAATACATTTTTACTGGAAACGGACAATAATCTAAGTACATTTTTTTATATTTGGCAAATATGCTTCTATAAATATAATATTTATTATAATTCTTAAGTTTAGTTATCATTTTAAGTAAATGCGTTAAACTGATATATACTTTAAATGGTTACGACTGTTAACCTTAAAAGAGGAATTAAATACAAAACTAATAATATTACAAATTCTCCGTAAAACCAGATACATTTTAAAGAAACGGGCGCTTAAAGTTTCGAACCTAGTAATCTCCATTTTCTGTAACCATGCTAACTATATAAAACATAAACCTAAAATGTACTTACCATGATTATGTAGTTTTTATTTCTTGTAATAAAAGCAAAATACACAGAAAATGCTTCTTAGAAGATAGAGGTCAAATTCACAACTTACGACGTGATCTGTACCACCAGAATGAGCTGATTTTGTTTCACGCACCCAGCAATTCTCTCGTTCTATTACGTCACAGTAACTATATGTTTATTGCAACACCATTGGTCAATAATAAAATGCTCGTCAGCTCTCATTGGCCAATATTTGTTCTAGAATGCCAGCTTGGAAATTTAAAATACAGCTATTGATTTCCATTGTAATTATCAAATTTGAAATATTTGAAGACAACACCATTGTTTGTAGTTTGATACAATATCATTTTGCTTTGTTTTTACTGAGGTGAGTCTTGTGTATGGTAACACAATATTTTAAATTGATATGATTAAATTATACATTATGTCAGATACAAAAACGTGTTGTTCAAACTAATTGCGAACACAATATTTTTGTATTGGAATAGAAAATAATGAAAGTGAGATGATAAGAGTTGAATTCTTAGTGTAAAATTGAATCAAATTGCCTAGAAACGTGGCAATGTCACACAATTACTGAAGTTTTATGCTGTAAGGTCATATTAACCTTTCTTTACCAAATCTTCGTCGTCTTCCTACCTACTTTACACGACCCTTGTGTAGGTTAAACCACCACAGCTTACACTTTATATATAATAGCAGGGGGTCGTTTGGAGGTCTTCTTCAATTCTGAATCCTTTTATACAAAAGATCATTGTAAAAAGTACATGTAACAACCTTTGAGCAAGTTGTACTCGTGCAAATCTATTGTATTTATTATTCAATTGTGTTTCGACATTTGAGTAGCTTGTTAATCGAAGAGAGCTCTTTCTCCAATTAACTATACAGACATATATCGAGTGTCTATAGACAACCGAAGAATTCTGTTTTAAAATCCAGTGTTCCAACTCAACTGAAAATTCAGTTTACAACATGTTTTTTTAGGTTTGTTAAATCTGTCCTATATGACCCGTTAAAGTGAACGGACTGTGAACACAGGAATTGTTTAATAAAAAGTCATGGTCTACTGTAGTCCAAGTGAATTTTCTTTTATGGATGAATACCATTAATTAAAATTAAATTTATTAGTCCTTCAAACACTATTTTAATAATGTTATATAAAGCATACAATTGGCGAAAGGAGTGCTGTGCCCTAAATGAATTGAAAGTGTTTTTGTCTGTCACTTCTAAGGGCCATGGCGTGTTCCGTGGTTTTATGTCTTTATTTAGCTTATGGTTAGCTTAGCAGCTTGTGCCACTCTAAGGACAAGATAAAATCCAGTTCTTATATAATAGCAGGCTCAGACATGCTAATATTCGATGGCATTTGAAAATAAAGGAATGCAAACAGACCCATCCCATTAATTTTGCATCGATCAAATTAAATATTTACACAGCTAGGTGCGTAGGTTACGTCAATTTAAAGGCCGTCTGTTCGGCGTCTGGTCTGTTGTTAGAAACGGATAAATGTTATTGCGCCAGATTTATATTAATACAAAATAGGCATATATATCCACTATACGGTCATCCAGTTCCAGTTTTATGGGGGGAAATGTTTCCAATAGAAGGGACATCTAATTTTAAAATACCATCCTCCGCATATAGTAAAAGCAATATATGTTAAAGTACTTCTATAAAATATAGGTATCCTTGCTACAATCAAATTATAAATCTCAAAATATCGGTATGTGAAAAATACAAAGGACCACGCATTTTAAAATTTAACTTAGTTACTTTTAAGGTTTATTTTGTAAAGGCAACATGGTAAAAATTTAAAACATTGCTAATGATGTTTAGGATAATCGTCATTTTTCCAACACATGGAATATTTTGGTTCATTGTCTTTAAACGGGTGTGGCGGTGGAGCGTTCAATGAGGCCTGTAGTAAAGGTACAAAAATTAATGTGGACGATCTATAATACTAATTTTTGTCCTATGCAGCTACGTCAAGGGCCACATTTTTAAATTAAACCCGAATACAGGTTAATCTGTGGGTAATCTATACAGGAAAATGGCGAATACGTATACACGGCAAACGGGTAGGCTGTTAAATTTTATATGGAGGGAGGTTTTAGAATTTGTAGCAATGGGTATAGCATATTTATATGTGTGATCGGTATAGCTTTCACAAAACACGCCTATCATACACTGTTCGGCTGGTTGGTAGGCCTCATGTGGACTATCTGCTAAGTGCCTTTTTCAGGGACACAACTGATTAGTTGGTTTCATTCCCACATTCGCTGAAAAGCCACGCACTGAGTCAACAAATATGGTATAGCTTTAACAAAACAGGCCTAACATACACTGTTCGGCTGGTTGGTATGCCTCATGCGTGGACTACACTTTGCAGTCAGCAGGGCTTATACATAACTGAGCCGGCCGATCACACATATAATAAAAAAACCAAGTTTTTTAAAACTTACCTTTATAAAGAAATACATAGTTCCTGAAACGAATACAAACATAAATATCCACAGCAGTAAACGATCGACAACAGTTGCCACAAAATGCCAATCTTCATTCATCTGTGTGTATAAAACTAAGTTTTATAAACGTTGGTATGACAAACATGTAAGTCACAGAGGGAAACCGGCCAATTGGAATCGATTAGGAGAATATTTTGCACAGTATTTGCGTGTTTGCTAAATAGGAAATGCAAGTTTATTTTCGGGGTAGAAAAGGACAGGTACAGCATGGCCATTCGTAAGAGCTATTTCAGTCTGTTTTAGTTTTTGTCGTCTCATATATATACTTGTTTTTAATCATGTTAACCTACTTCAATTTTAAACCACCCACTTGGATTCACTGGATGGAACCACTGTCCGTTAAGTGTTGTAATCAGGAACAGAACTTAACAGTTTTGTGGTTAGGAAGATAATCGAACTTAAAACGTGCCTTGTTATAACTGCCATGTTACCCGACAAAACTGACTAGACTTTGCCCTTCGTTTAAGATTTTGAAAAATACAGTCAGACTTAAGGAACGGATAAGGATACAAGGACATATGCAGGTGGTACTATTTGTTAATGGAGAACTTGTAAAATATACTTACGATTTTCATTTTATCGGTGGTTTTCATATTATCCGCGATAAAATCGACGGCATTTGCCGCAAGAATGGCCTCCTCTGGCAGTTTTCCAGTACTTGAACAATTCAGTTCACCTCCAGAGGAATCGCTAGAGTTTGTATCCTCTTCTTCGTTGATTGACCTTATAAAGCGTGACAGTTGTTTTAAATATAATTGACTAGTGTTAAATTGTAGTCCATCAAGGCCCACTACTTACGTTTGTAACTGGTTTAAGTTTTCGTTATTTTTTGTGAAATGTTTTACAGAACCAGAAGACGAGCGAGAGCACGGAATAGTTTCGTTCTTGAGCGACATCTTCTGTCCGGTTATGTTGCCAGTTAACTGTAGTCCGTTTTCTCTGTGCCTAAGATGAGGCGAACGTAGGCCCTGGAAAGGTTTTGTCCTTGATCGAATCCGAGTCTGCCCTTTCATATCGCTTCTGCGTGGTTTACTACACCAAATTCGTTCATTGTGTGTCTTATAAAGGTATATTTCTTCTTCTTTTGTGTCCGAAGTTCTAACGCAATTTCGGTTTCGGACTCTGTCGCTTATCAGCTGTTCGTCATGTTTTTTAAATTTATGGTCGGTATCGAGCAAAGGAAGTGAAGCAGCAAGTTCCCGATCGGATTTGTCTGTTAGACGTTTTCCGGCACATTCGCAATTTTTACTTGACTCAAAACAATAAGATTTTGATCGGGGGAGTTGCGTGGCTTTAAACATCAGCGATTGTCTGTAATTTCTTGCAGACGGTATTTTATTTTCTTCTGATTTTGTTTTTACTATGCTTAAGCTGGTGGAATAATCCACACAACTAAGTTCAGAACGCTGGGAAGAATTCAAATGGTTGTTACGTTGTGAACTGCTGTACCGGTAATGCTCATTTGGATCAACGAAATAGTGCTGAGAAAACCTTTGCGAATGTTTCTTTTTTTCACCACTTTGACAAGCACAGTTATTACGGACTGCTTGGAGATTATAGTTAAATTCGTTTATACGAGTGGGGTTATGTTGATGTGTAGCGATATTCTGTTCTTTAGCATAGTCGGTGAGCAAAGCTTTCAGTTCTTCGCATTGTCCATCCGCAGTTGATAACTGAAAATATAGGAACATTTACGAATGTTTAAAATGCGGGTTTGTAAAATACGGGTTTTTGTCATAACACCATCTGCCCATAAGAGTGGGGTTACCTCAGCTATTAACCTATACACTAAGCGTTGTAAAAATATTTTGCTTAAATCCAATAATCCACTGTGATCGAGCAGAATACATGCGTCTGCCTTGATAGACCAAGGAACACGCATGTGTTGGGTTTAGAACTTGCAACCATCTGACAGGCCCCTTAGAGCTATTCTGCTTGGGTATAAGCAATTATGTCACAAAAGCCTACTTCGTTTTCTTTAATATTGTTACTCTCTTTCCGCAGAAGAAGCATTCGTCTTGTGCTTAGTGGTTTGGGCATACGAAGAAAATCTGGGAGTACTTCCATGAAAAGCAATCGAACCCAATTTGGCATTTCGGATGTAGATGGCGTCCGATGGTAGATGTTCAATACCACGACACTGCCAAACACACATATTTATAAATGCATTTAAAGGGACGTTTGTATGATAATATAAATTTTCGTAAATAATCAAATCATTTCTACTTACCTAAAAATAATAGATAACGTCACCGTAAGCATGGTAAATAGTAGATAAGCCCCGATTAATGGGACGCCAAGAGAAGTTTCAGGGACTCTTTTCGCCAAAAGAAGTAAGTACACTGTTAGACCTGCAAGTATTCAGGATATGGTTTAAATTTAAAACACTGTATATACAGGAAAAACACTTCAAACATAATTACCTAGCAACACAGATATGCTCATCGTCATTTTTTCACTGGAGCCACTTGGAAGGTAAAACACCAGCACAGACAGTGACGAAATAAGAACACATGGAACAATTATATTGATAATGTAAAACAATGGCTTTCTTTGTATGATGAAGTAGAGAGTAATATCCTGATATTTCGGGTCGTCCTTATCTTCGTTTGTTTTGATTGGGCAATGAATTATAGTCCATTCACCTGGAATTATAACATGTAAACACGCTGTTCTCTATACTTTTTAACCTGGTTACGCTCCTAACCCGCAATAGGCCTCGTCAACAAACCGTTTTTTACATAGAACTCTATGAATCGGTTGCGTTATGGTAAACAAACGTTCAGTTAAGTTTCCGTCCAATTCATTAAATGTGTATAGTGCTGTTGCTGTGTGACAGATGACTTGTTTTGTCGCACAACACGTTTCTTAATGGAATATTAATTAAAATTAGTCTTTAATAAAATAGAGACGGTAACTACACATGCCCTTGTCGTTATGAATATCAGTCATTCTATCCAACATGTTTTTGGTTAACCGCACATATAATATAAAATAATATTCAAATAATAAACACTAAGTTTAAATAGAAGACATCGAGAAATATTCGGTTATTGACACATGCGCCAAGCAATAATCGCGGATAAAACAAAATAAATAATAAGTATACCATCCAAAAAATAATTGATAGTACAGGGGCCTACCAAGGTAATTAATAACATAATAAATAGGATATTTTTAACAGCAAGTAACAGGTACACAACTGTGAAACAAATGCAAAACAAATTATTAATTCTTTAATTATTTTCCAAAATGGAACCTATCCTAGAAGACATGCTACTAAAACAAAGAACCCCGATGTTTTTTAACCTAATAATGTGTGAAAATAAGGAACAAAACAGTATCGAACGATCATTTAATATGGCTGTATAAACTACAAACATAGTTCTATATATATAATATGTTTAATGCATTTAGTCTCTTTTTAAAAGTAGCACCCCAACAACTTATAGCATATTGTCATTGATTATTGTGCAAGATTTAGAATATTAATATTGCAAATGACCTTTTTGTCTATACAGAAAGACAATAAGGTATTTGGCTGATTGCGCTCGAAGGATTTTGTTATTATTTCTCCTTCATCGAAAATGCCAGTAACACCTATTGGTCTTAAATCTCGTGTAAGTAACAACTAAAAATACATACATATGTCAAAACAAAATTGTTGTACATTTATATTGGGGTAGCAGTGATTTACTTTGTGTGTATACTTTCAGGTAAAACAGCTTATGCAGTTTTTAATAAGATATAACTTTTATTTGAATGTGATTACCCGTTTTTATTTAAACAGATTTGTAAATATAATTTTATTAGGAAAACGTTTATTACTCACATTGACCTTGGAATATTAAATTTGAATAAGATTTAGACCGTGTCTAAACACCATAAACGCATTATATTTTTCACTATTACTTTTACTTCTAACAAGAAAGAAAAACATTCGATTTTTGATTTTTTATAAATTAAAATAACCTTTGATCCGAGGTGTATTCAACAGTCGACATTTCCTAGTACTAATAGTTTTTTCCCGGGCGGTTAGATTGGTGGGTTCTAATGCGTCGCCATTTACACGAAGGATTGTAAGATAGAAACTTGTCACTATCTAGTCGGTTGTATGCTTGGGCATAGTGCATGACAATCATATACAGCACACTGCAATAGCTTCTTTTAGTGGGCAAGAAGTAATCTCACTATTGCCCGTTGTGTAATATAACGCTGCTTGCGTTTTCACATTTGCGGGTATAAAACATGAATATCGTGCGGTCGTGTGGCTGAGTGGTTAACGCGACCGATACACATATTAAATTATAACAAAAAACGGTCTTAGGATAGGATATTCATGTTTATCCCCGTGGATGGGAAAACCAAGGGGGTTATCACACGGGCAATCGTCAGATCACCTCGCGCCCATCGTCGGGTTATCGGAGCTATTTCATTGTGTTGTATATGATAGACACGTTCGTTCAATTTGATAGAAGCCATTAATCCACTGGGTTCAGGCAATGTCCGTAAAGTGCCTTGCCCAAGGACACAACCTACTAGCTAGGGACCAGTTTCGTACCTGCAACCGTACGATTGAAAGTCGAGGCACTTAACCGCTAGACCAACTGGTCGGACTACTTAGCAACGAGTCCATCTTGGGTTCGAAACTGACTCCGGTAAAAAAAAGTAAAAAAACAAAAAAAAAACATGAATATCCTATCTCATATTTAGTGGTGCATATTTATCTACAGTGTTGTTAAAACTACAAGGAAAAGAAACTCACGAAAATAATCATAATTAGAAGATTCGGACGGTGTATAAAAAAAGGTTTTATTGTAAGTCATCAAGAAAAATATCTGCCTTAAACTAGTGTCACACTATATTCTTTACCAATATACTTTACCCACAATATAAAGAAAGTTAATCTGCAATATCAAAGAAGCGATACCACTGGTAAAGTTATTTAAAAGATTATTAGTATACTAATGACCAAGTTGTAATACATAAGTGTTATTCTTGTAGGTTTAGTTATCAGTAGTTTATTGGAATCACTATAGATCAGCGTTTCTCAAACTATGGGTCGCGACCCATCGGTGGGTCGCGAAAGGAATCTTGGTGGGTCGTGAAAAGTTATAAAAAGCTCTGATTAACTATACTGGCTATTTCCTATACAAAAATCAAGGGGAAATTATCATAATTGTGACATCACACAATCTTGAATCGTGACGTGATCTTCACCTGACCTCAGGTCATTGAACCTTTCGTCGCTTACACATGTTACAACAACTATATATAAAGTTAAGTGGGTCGCCATCAATTGTGGTAATTAATAGTGGGTCCCAACTCTAAAAAGTTTGAGAACCACTGCTATAGATATCATGGCGACATAATTGTGCATACGGTTATTAGAAATATAATGAATTAAATTAATATTAAAATTGTCACAAATATAGTAGCAGTTGGTTAGAATATAAAGTTTCTGAAAAGTTATGTTTAGATTGTGCTATTTTCCTTAACACATTGAAACGGTGTCGATACATGGGACATATATTATTAGCCTACATCATGTATTTTTTAACTTTTCTTGAATCCACTTTAATTTTTAAATGAATACATTAAACTATATTTTATCATGAATCCTATACACCACCAGCATAAAAAGGTGTATCCTAATTGACAAAACAAAATTAAAATGCAAACTCATTGTAGATAAAATATTTATATCATTGGCAGTAACTGCAATGTACATCCGGTAGTGGATCCTGATTTGGTTGGTAATTAACCTTGAAGTTTGAAAACATATTTTGAAAAACTTCGTAGGTTAAACTATAAAAAGAAAATTTGTCAGTTTTAATTCATGATAGGCTACTCTTATACTGGTCAATATTATCACAAAATGCGGAGGGCGTGTTTTTGTGCTTATATATAATACAAGCCTGTTATGAAGAGACTAAAAGTTAAAAGTCTCTTTCTACACATATATGGTTCGAATGTAACACCTATGCGATACCAAGTAATAAAACCTAACACCAACGTAATCGATTTAACTCAGGTACATACGGAATTAAAACTGTGCAATAACATAAGTGTTATTAGAAAAAAACAGAAACCAAAGAGGTACGCCTGGTTATTTAGGGAAGGTTCGGGCAACTAAAGCAAAGAGAGTATTGACAGTAATTAAATGCAACAGTTGTTCAATGGAAGTGTCGATTTTGTGCGAAGAGACAAAGAAGCAATTCCCCATGTACAAATGGTGTCTTGTAATATCGATCGTCGGTGTAAATAATTACGAGTCGACTAAATGGATTATTCCATGTCAATCGATTAAAAATTTAACTCCAAATCAAAGAAAATGCAAACGGTTGTAACTGTTGGATAGTTTTATTGCAAACAGTAAACTTTCATTGTTTAAACAACGATAATATTTAACCAAGTTACGATTCAAAATGGGAAACAATTGTTTGTAATATCTCTTCTGTATGTTAAACTTAAAATTGGAGACTTACCGTTATCGCGATATGCCTCTGTATCAACCACTACTTTGTTGTAGGTACTTGTGATATATAGTTCTGATTTATCATAAGTGAAACTCCGAAATCTGTAACCAAAAGTAAAAATAAATAAATATTGCATTGAATTTTCTTGTTATCCTTACGGCAGGCTAGTTTAGCCGACAGCGACATTAATGTATACTCTCTTTTGGCCAAGACAAATGAGCAAACAACAATGCAAATATGTATCTCATGCATCATTATTATTGAATGTTGAAGATCGTTTAATCGTTCAAGGCATGTTCTGTTTGATCTAGGGATGGTTTTTTAAGACATTTCGAAAATCAATGATTCCGGCATGGCATAAAAGGCACGGCACTCTTTGCAGCACATAATTTGAAAGAATATTTCTTTTCGATTCCAATAACTTTAATTAGTCAGGACTACTTTGAATGTAGAATAAAATATATATAAATGTAAACACAATTTAACAATATTTAAGTGTGGATGTTCAAGTAATGTATTTTTAAACGAGCAAAAACAATGGATACTTTATGACCCGATTAAAAGGTAATAAGGACATCGGCATGGTTATGGTGGTGACTCACCACCCTAAGGGCTACCCAAAAAATTAAAAACGACTTTAAAAATAAATCGGCTGTCAGATATGTGAAGCTAAATAGTTCGATTAAATTTCAACAATAAAGCACTTTCGCTGTTAAACTGTCAGATTGGCGGGACCCGTAATCGCATTTACGATTTGTTCACTTTAATGAAGCAAGCAAAATGTTCTGCGAATCTTTCCAGTCTCGAGAAAAGTCGACTTGGAATGACCTCGGTACCTCGTTCCAGTTAACCGCACACCACAAGCCGCAAATGCTTTAAATTATTGACTTTTAAAAGCTGATTGAAAATCGTGCACTGATTCATGAAATAAAACACTAAGTGCAATTGGGTGCCGTGTCTAAGAGCTCTTTATGGAGAAAATACAATATCATTAATATAATGATTTTGGTTAGTGGGAATCGCTGGCGTGTATCATAATCGTTTCATTCTATATACACTATCATTGAGGCACTTTTCCATTTAACATCAGTGTTCCACAACAACAAGGTGGTACGGATTCAAAACGAGTTACAAAAGCATTCAATCCCGTCTAGAGAGGTTTAAATGTTTTTATAAATACAATTGACTTTGATATTGTCGACCAATACGTTCATATCGGCTTACTTATGCGAGGTAGACTATTCAGGAATAGTGTCTCATGTTGCACTAAATATGTGCATTACAGAGTTATAATATAACGTTCACGAATACTTAAAAATTCTTACTTCATTGTGCAGTTTTGCCAATCAAATGGGAAAAGGTCCACCTTAATTTTGCACGCACTCTTGTATATAGCGGCGGGTAACCATTCCACCTTTCCAGTGTAATTTAATAGCGCGTTCACTGGCACCGTTGTGTCGTATTCTCCGTCGTTACTAAAACAGTGTTGGCATTACACTTAGAAGAAGAAGAATAATGATATTAAAAACGCGGCAATGGCAGCGAAGGGCAAATCTCATAAGCTCAACAAGATTATTCCTGTCATGGATGTATTGATTGAAAGGCGACGTATAATTGCAATGAAGCAGTACGGTCACTGGGTCGTGAAACACGTTCTAAGCGAATAACAATAACACCTGTCCAAAAACACGTTCTACAATTGTATAATAGGATATTAAGTTATACTTGTTATAAAGTACGACGTCTGGCTTCCAGAATAACTCCGAAGGTAATCGAATTTGCGTGACCCCACCAAAGTCCTCCGGATGCCATGTCAAACGAGGATCCTCCCATCGTATGGTGACGTATTGGGAGGTTGTCATTTCTTCCGACTTTTCAGTGACACTAAAGATATGCGACGGATTAGAATAAAACTCTTTTTATGCATGCAATAGGTGAACTCCCGGCATCAAACCGTTAAATCGTTTTTTGTTATTCTAAACAGCGACTGAAAACATATGTTTGGCGATCAATATTGTATAGGAACACGCTTGGATAAGTTTGATCGAATTTTTTGTAATTACAACCTGATTAATTGTAAGAGAGTGAGGTAGAATGAAACGTTGGTTACGTCACCAAGGGTTCGGGCTGGCCTTATGTGCTTATTGTAATTGGAGAAAAGATACTGTGACAACTTAGCATCCGTTTCAGAAGCACCCACGTGACCTAAAACAAATTACAAAAGTCACATATGTGATACTATCCAAAACTCCATATTAAAAGTTAATCAAATATTATTAGCTTACAAAACTTATAATTATATTTAAAGCAAAATAAAGCTATTTTAAATTAACGCCTTGACTAAAAGTACTAAGGGGGCACATACTTTAAAACAAATGTTTTGTTCGTTTTATTTGTCCTTACGCTTTAATTGCACGAATTAACAACTCGTAAATGGGTGTTACCTTGCATTGGAAAAGTGTAAAGTTATGCAGGGCTCGTTTCTATAATTAAGTATATGGTTCCGGCATATCAGATAAGAACAAATTTATGTGTAAGTCGATGTCAACATTCCACAGTTACGCGACAACCAATTATCAGCGCATTATAAAAGTGAATAAAAACAAACTGGTGTAGACCGTTTAGTTTCTTTCAGAACTATTTAAAATATTTTTTTTATTTCTAATATCAGTTTATTAATATTCTGCTAATACAATAAATAAATTCAAGTAAAATGTAAAAAATACTATTTCCTCGTTAACTTTTGAATACTCTTACAATGCGCCGGACGACTGTGTCTCGAAACATGCAGGTTTCGGAAATAAAACGGCAGTCATTAAAACATACTAAGATAAGCATTAAACGCGGCGGAAAAGTTAGTCTTTCTATGGTAATTATTAAATAGGAGTAATTTCTATACAGATCAAAGAACATTATTAATATTACTTTTATAAAGAAGAAAAAAATTGCAGTGAAGTTTAAAAGCTTTACCAAAGTATTTAATGGCTAAACACAATGTTTAGGCTTTTTTAAAATGCCTGTAATTTCGATACACTTTTAACTAATAATTCAAGGTTTACTTTTTTCGATACATTATGACTCCAAACAAAATATGTCAAAGTAGTAATAAGTCAACAAAGCAATAAAATCGTACCTAAACGAAGCCATGCTAAAATGCAGACGCCATTCCATTGCATCAACTTATGCAGAGAAAAATCCATTTCCGATCGAAAATGTTTGCGGTATTTATTCTTGTCGAAAAAGATATAAGTTTATCTATCAGAACGACGCTATTCATCTATAGAGAGCGTATATCACTATACCTACCACACATATATATTTATATATTGTGCAATAACTGTATGCGTGTAGGCTATATACACATATATAATTTACATTTATCTATATTCTAGGCTAAAACTACTTAAGCACTAAAAGTCGAAGTAAAAATAGCTTATTAAGCAGACACTGTTCTCTACGTGGTTGGCCTGTGGACTGTGGGCTATCCTGTAGTAAAATAATAAGGCTTAATTTTAAACTGCAATTTGCGATATACAACATTCCAAACCAATAACAATTCGCAACGCAGTCTTTCCTCCTGAGTGACAGCAATGCTAATGGCGCCTGTGATTTCCCTTTCTCTGCGTTAGGTAAGTTAGAAAAAGGAGACAGGGTCGCCTCTTACAATCTAAATGTGCTTTGAATCCGCCATGAATAAATGAGTCTCTTAGCTCCTTTATCGTTGGTGATTGTAACATAGTATTGATTAGCTACGCGCGTGGTCTTTTATAGTTCAACACTCCAGAAATTAATACTGCAAGCAGGAGAGCTGTGTACAAATGATCGTTAAAAATGTAATCACGCAGAAAACTAAAGTTCAATTTGAATTGCAAATCAAATCGCATGTACAACTGCTAATTTGGCTGCCGTCTCTTCGGAAAATACAGAGCTTAGTTGCATTATCAAGCTTTGCGTTTGCAACGTATACATACACACAATGACATATATTAATAACCTTCGCCTTGATGGTGATTAACACACCCATTATGGTGGTTTACACACCCATAAAGCAATTTCAAAATGACTAAAATATCAATCAAACATCAAATGGAATATCAATGAAATGTCAATTGTATCTTATTTAAAAATTATAATAACCAACCTGCCACGATTACCTTAAAAGCCACATAAAAGTGATTCAGTTTCTCATCTTACACTTCGGTCATCACATACTCCAACCAAGGGGTCATGATAACTAGGCTTTACGGATCGATGTGCTTAATGATTGGTTAGTTATAGAGATATACCAACACTGTAAGATATTTACATGGAAAAAAGTTTGCCAATGACTGCCACACAAAAGATAGAAACTCTCATTCATCCTGCTTGGATTCTACATATCCCATTCTTATTTGTTGTGTAAAGTTTTATAATATAGACCTGCATTTTTATACAATGCATAGATATGTGGTCGATTCGGTGTGTATTACTACTTACTATGTAGGTCCACATTTGCTACAAAGGTATTAACATGCAATTTGTGCAACTCTTAATTCGCTCATTCAGTGGGGAATTTAAAGGTTCGAGTACTTTCAAAGACGAATGGCAAATGTGCGTTTTGTTGTTCGTTGCGAGTTTCACTAACATCAATACTTAATTATTTTTTATGTTTTATGATTCAGAAAAAAATTGAACTTAAACTCTCGAGGTGTTCGTCCGGCAAATAGTACTCAAACTGGCCAAAAAGACAATTAAAACTGTTGCACTTCAAATGCGCGAATTAATACATTCTAATGTTTGAGAGAACAAAATCTAAATGATATGCTTGCTGCGCATATTCTTTGTAAACAGAACAAAATATGCTGCAGCATATACAAGGCATTATATAGGCTAAATTTAGTTAATCAAGCTCCAACTTTAGATTTGTTTTATACTATATGATATCATGGAAAAAATCACAAATGAATTATTGGAAATTATGTTAAAAACAACTTTTATAGAGTTGTTGTAATTGATTCATAAAAACCGTAAATCCGACAAACTTGATTTAAAACATCACTTAACAAAAGATAAAATAATTTGATATTTTACTTGCCTAATGTTTCTCGGCGATGCGGATTTCCTCAGATACTTGTCGGTTATCCGGATTAGCCTATCTCACATACATGTGATCCGGATTATTCTCCAAATATTCATCATGCTACTAAATTTGCGTAAGTTGTTAGAGTATATATGGTGTTGCTATTTATATGTACGTTACACAAGCAAATCATGGATTTATGCATTAGATTATTTATTGTCAATGTGCAAAACCTTTTAGTCATCTTTCTCTTTGAACGTTTAAATGTTTGACTTCACAACTTTTCTTGACAAAACTTGTTTGTATATATTATGAGGAAACGATATCAGATTTTTCTTTTATGGGACTTTACCCAAGGGGCCAGTATTATTAACTTACATAAGAAATGGGAATTTAAAATTTACCGATATATGTCAGTATGATAACCCCTAAAAAGCCAGTTTAATTTATTTTTCCACCATTTTGGTAATTATCTCACAGAAGTTACAGTATTCTAAAGAAATTACACAAACGTTTTTACGGCCTTTCGCGTGCTATGTTTACCAAAAGTAAAAGTCCAATTTCACATATTTAAATAAGACAAGAAATTCAAGAATGCGTTTCAATGAGGGGAGTCTGTGGCTATTTAAAATTATACTTAAACTTTCTTATTCTTAGAAGTTGTCTAGAAATTTATGTATCTGTATCTAACCAAACCGGTTAATTAAGTTATTGAATACTAGTCATATAATATTCCGGCCAACCAGGAACTTCTTTTTTCCACATCTGGCCCGTCGACTAGAGAAGTTGCCCACCCATGTTCTGTAGGGCTTTATCGCAAATTGCCAGTAATTGGTCAATTTAGTGCTGGTGTTAGTTAATTGACTTTTACGTTCGGTTAATTGCAATAAACATGAACACGACTTTAAACTATTATATCCTTTTAATTCGACCTTACTAATGTTACGATTGCTTAATTGTGCCTTATCGCTAAATGCTACTTATAGTCTTATCGTGAAATGCTGAGTTATTAGTGATGTAGGCTACTGTTTAATATTGCACTTTTAACCATTTTATGCAGAATCTTATACAACTTCTTGCAGATTAATTAGGAACCTTATGTGGACTAAACACTTCTTGGTGTAAACTTTGTTTCCGCAAATAGGATCTAATGAGAATCTAAAATTAGGATAGGATACTCATGTTTATCCTCGTGGATAAAAAACGCAGATGCCGTTAATGCGAGTAGGATATAGTATAGTATAGGATAGGATATTCTAGGATAGGATATAGGATAAAATAAGGGGTTTAACACACGGATAATCGCCAGATCACCTCGCGCCCATGCACCGTCGGGTTACCGGAGCTATATTGCAGTGTGTTGTGTATGATTCACACGTTTCTTTCACGTTCAATTTGGTAGAACCCATTGATTCGCTGGATCCAAGTAATGTCCGTAAAGTAACTGGCTCACGTACACAACCGACAAGTTAGCGACCAGTTTCGTATCTGCAACCTTTCGGTTGAAAAGTGTCGCACTAAAACAGCGGGCTAGCCGGTCGGACTATTCGTCAGATTCTGCGTCTCGAGTTGGAGGAGGCGTTCAACTAATTATTCTACATATCTCTCCAATGCAAACTGACCTGACAAAAACAGTTGCCACTCTTTGATCTTGACATAAAAAGTTTTAGTTTTTTTCACAATTTAAAATTGAAGCTTGGATCTGCAACCTAAACTCAAAACCCTACAAAATTGTACTTAAAAAATTTGAGCCCATACCCCTTCGTGCATCAGCAACTTTTTTCCAACAAAACAGCTAGCAGATGTACAATCAACACCTTTATTTCAAAAAGCACTGCCCCACTATTACAAAACTTTACAGCTAAACGAGAACACCGGCGCGCAGCCTAGCACATGCTGCTTCCAACCAAACAATTGGGGAATCACCACTATTGTCACTCAGAAAAACACGCGTTTTGAAACAATGACTCGTGGAGGGTGCCACTCGTCACATCCGCCCGCGCATACAGGTCTTAATTGGTTATACGCCATCTTGAGCAGCCAAGGCAGTTCATTGAATATAAGATACAATACGGGATTATCAAGTATTGTTCAACTGGCGGAAAACGGCAGTGAAACTGTATTTATAAAGAATTTTATTGACACATTATTGTTATAATTTGTATAATATATGAGTCAATATGGAGTTTACTGCTGGTTATTAACCTATCATGGATATGATATTCAAGTTTATTCCGGTGAACAAAAAAATAGTTTTAAAATTTATATGGGTATCAGTTTCGCAGTTCTACAAGATGGCGTATAACCAATTCATAGACCTCTATGGTGTCCGGAAATGACTTTCATGGTTTTTTTAAGAGTGCTTTGTTAAGTAAAAATGGTGATGTTTCCTCAATGTTTGTATGGTTGGAAGCAGCATGTACCAGGCTGCGCGCCGGTGTTCTCGTTTCGATATGAAGTTCTGTAATGGTGTAGCATTTTTTGTGAAACAAAGGTGTTGGATCCGCATTTTCCTAGCTGTTTTGTTGAGGAAAAGTTCCCGATGTACCGAGCTTAAATATTTAAGTAAAATTTAGAGGGTTTTGGTTTTATGTTGCAGATCCATGCTTTAATTTTCAATAGTAAAAATCTAAGACTTCCTATGGCAGGATTTTAAGTAAGGGACCTTCTCGTGAGGTCAGTTATTTGCATTGGAGAGATAGGAAGAATAATTGGTTGAACGCCTCCGTAAAGCCGCGAATTGTCAAATTAAGGTGAAAGTTGTATGAGATAAAGTTTAAATTTGGGTTGGCATACCTAGGTAAAGTAAGCTATATGAAGTTTTTAGTAGATATAAAACGAAGGTAAGTTTTTGGCAAAGTTTCATTGCGCTTTCTTTACCCCTTCTGGTAGAGATCGTGGCCATCTACAATGCCTGTCACCATCATGATTAAGGAATCAAAAATTGGTGTAGCCGTTCAAACGCGATGCTCAAAAAGCTAAAATTTTAGAAAAAAATACCGTTTGGTTTTTAACGTCCCAGGGAAATTCCCCTGGATTTACCACCCAAACTTTTGGTTTCTGCATACTCAGGCAGGCCATGTGGTCTAACAAATAAGAAAGTTTCATGGCGATTTTATGCCCTTCTGGTAAATGTCGGAGCTAAACGTTATGTCTATCAAACGTTTGACAAAAAAAAGCAATGTGTGTCCAATTTTCTAAATGGGACCCATAATAGAGTTTGTAACAGTTCACTACTTTATGTTACAAATAGCTGGCCCAGCACGCGAGAATAGATAAAAGGCTATCAGCATCTTCCATTACTTCCAAAAACTTTTAACCCGATGTGTGGAGGATGTATGTGAAAATACATGACTAAGAAGCATTAAAAATAGATGCCTAAGCATACATTTTCTTACTTTGGTAATTTTCGCTTTTAATTTTTTATTCTTTTTAGTTTACCTTAATTTACCTCAGTGAAAGGTAAACATTTCTTTTACGAACAATAATAGTTTATATAAAATCGACTCCGCAACTCGGGTTAAATTGCTTGTCTGACGCTTCGTGAACGATTTATACTTTGCTTTGTTTGTGATTTCATAAGTGGTCATAACCGCAATGGTTTTATTTTTGCTAATTTTTTAGTTCTTAAACCGTATATTCGCATAACGGTAAAGAGTAAGTATATTATTTAAGCTCCATGGTTGTGTGATGAATTTTCCGTACACCGCAACGACAGACTCTAAGAAAGCAGGTGATTGTACGCATTACGCAAAATGACAGTACTTTATTTTTTTACCACCAAGAACAAGAACTTAATCGGCCAGTTAAAAAAGTTGATATTTTGCTTGTCAATTACTAATACTAACTCTAACTCCACACCATACTTCTTGATAATTATTTAAGAAATGTACATACTTTATTTAATCATTATACCTGATTTAGTCTTAATTATCTTAATAGACACTAAAACGACCTATTTCATATTGTATTTCAATAGTGTACTGAAAATATTACAGCTTCCAATATATAGTGCATTAATTTCTTAAATTTAAACAACCATGGGTGAGAAAAAACTTAAACACAAATCTGAGACTGAAGACAGTGACAGTGATTCTGATTCCGTGGCCGAACAAATTGCCCCAAAAGTTAAAAAATCTCACAAAGCAAAGAAAAAACACAAGAAGCACAGCAAACACCAAAAAAAGAAATCAAAGTCAAGCGATCATGTACTTGACGATAAACGTCACAAGCATAAAAGAAAAAAGCATAAAAAGCATGACAGTGTCAAAGAGAGTGATGATGAAAGTGAAGACCTTCCAAGCAAACGACAAAAAACTAATCCATCGCTAAACCTTGTTGGCTATGATTCGGAAGATGATTCGGAACAGGTAAAACGAGAGAAGGAATGTACAGTTCAAAATAATGGGATATCGGAGTCATTGGTCCCTATGGATCAAGATGTACCGAACGAAAAGGACGATGCCTTATTGGACTTGGAAAGAAGGAAAGCATTGCTGCAAGCCCAGCTCATGGATGATGCATTAGAAGATGGTGAGATCAGTTCCCAGGAACAGACTAGTAATGGAGAAAATACAATGCACGAAACTGAACGTGAAAGCGATTCGTCTCCAGAAAATAAGGTAATTGTTATAGAAGATGATGAAACTGAAGTAAAAAAGAAGAAAAAGGATAAGAAAAAGAGTAAACATCGAAGTATTTCACCAAAAATGAGCTCTCCAACTAGGCGGAATGGATCTTATGACGATAAAACCAGGTCTCGGTAAGTTAATAAATGGTATCGGTCATTATAAGCAAAAAGCTATAATTAATATAATGAAGGGTGATATATAATTAACATAATAAAATCAAAATAATATGCCCCATATTTTTAATGTCACCTTAATTTGGACACGCCTTTAATAGAACGCCAGTATAAAGGGAGGGTTGCAAAATAGAGCGCCACCCTCTATTCTAATTGAAAATTTATCTTCCCAAAATTCTGACCAACTATTCAAAAAATATAGTACCACTTTCTAATTAATTAAACTAATAGAAAACCATTATAAGGACAGGGTTGACGAAATTGAAGGATTTATTGTACTTTTGTACCGGTCTATATACAATTTTTACTATGGGAAATATATTTTAAAACTTCTCAGATTTTTTACTTACAATGTGGATTAAAATTAAAGATTTTTTATAGGAGAGAACGTGTAAAAGATTCAGACACTGATTTAAAGAAGGGAACAGAGAGAAGAAATTCTCTAAAGAAGGAATCTAGTCACTGTGGGTCAAGCACACATCGAAGATCTGACAGTCGAAGTAGAGTTGAAAGACATTCAAGAGACCGCTCCAGTTACAAGTAAATCATTAGGAATCCATCTTAATATGAATATCAATTATATTGACGAAATGAATATATTATTTAATATAATATGTAACCATTTTATTAATAAAAAATACAGATGCACCAAGAATAGATAGTTTAAAGTTTGTTAGTCATTTATACACCACAGAAAAGAGCAAATGCCATTATACTTTCTCTGGTTGTAATACATTCTACAATACATGTATAAAAACTATATATACTATTTAGTATACTAAGTATACAAATCTAGTTCAAATAATGTCAATATCACAGTATGTAATGTTAACTGGAGTTTCTGGGTTGAAGTTATTTACCGGATGTTGTTAGTTGCAGGATATTTTGGCAGCCATAGTTTGCTATATACATTTTCATATGGTTAGTATATGTAGCATGGAGTTTACGGAGCAGTTCTTTAATGATTTAATGCATGATTCATACCCTAGTATATGACATATTTCCTAATGTTTAGTGAACGAGATCGAAGAGAAAGAGACAATGAAAGGTTTAGCAGATCACGCATGAGTGGAAGAGAAGCAATACATCATTCTGCACATGGCATAGCCCGACATAGAAGCAGAAGGTAAAAATGTTGCTGCTTGTTAGTTTATTTATGAGCAAAATTTGTAAAAACGGAATAAGTGTTGGGGTAGGCCTATTCCACTGTCCTGCATTTTTAGCAGTTATGAGGCTTATGTTTATTTAATCACCCTGAAATTTTGCTTTTCCCACTGACTTTATAATTTTTGCATTTATTTCCATATTTTATCTGAGCAGCCGAGATCGTGGTAGCCGTGATCGCTTACAACGGCGAAGAAGTCGTTCGCATGAAAGACCTCGATCTCATAGAGATGATCATCGCAGTAGGTATGATCATCGCAACAACGGCCATTCAAGGAAGAGAAGGAAAAGCACAAATGATGACAAGTTTAAAGGAAGTTTTTCAGAGGGAATGAAAACACATGACTCAAGCGATAGTGATGTAAGTGCCTTTATCGAAAAGTAACAGGAATTAGAGTTTCTTTTAAGTATACATTCACTCATTTTTCACGAATCATAAGAAAACCCACAACAGTAGTGTGTTTGGTTATTGTTGGCTGACATTGGAAATCGTGACCAATCGCATGATTTTTAAAATAGCATAGTTTATTATTGTCAAAATGCCATTTCTAAAGAAAATAAAAATGTATCTGTTTATTGTCAGCTTGATCATGCAACTGTAGAAGAATCAGATGAAGATGAAGAAGCACTTATAGAGAAAAGAAGACTGCGACGACTGGAAATAGTCAAGAAACACCAAGAAAAAGAAAAACAAGGTTTAATGCCAGGTAATTATTTAATTCACCTGACAGGGTCGGGTAAACCTGTGTAGCTGTTAGGGATGCACAATATAGGATAGTTAGGTATTCTAGAATATTCTAGAATAATACATTTCGAATCTAGAATTTCGAATCCTATTCTAGAATGTTTTACCATGTATTTAAATTTGCTATGCTGTGCATATATGTTCTCATTTATAGTGAATTAGCCAAATTCTTTTAAACTGTGATAAGAGCAATTTATGTAGTCCAACAATATTTTACCATTACATATTTTTTTAATCATATGTAACATTTCTAAACACTATCTGCCATGAGGGAGGATAATAGTCTAGTAGGTTGTTGTTGAAATGAATGGCTGAGAAAAATGCTCCCAAACACCAGACAATTTTTATTTCACCAGTTTGGTGTCAAGACTAGCTATTAATGCCCTTGTACAATTAAACATTAATTTACTATTTAACACAGTTATACCTCGGTAAAAAAAATAATAAATTAATCACTGCAAAATCACCTAACTAAATAACACATAGGATATCATTAAATTGAATACATAGGATATCATTCATTGTGTTTATTGAAAACATATGTGTTTAAGTGAAATATATATTGCAAATACTAACGTGTTTAGCCTGTAAATAACTCTTCCGCCTTTGGAATAATTGCGTCATATTTAAAGGTGCGATAAACCACGTGATTACAGCCTGGCGAACGTGACCTACTTTCTTTGTGCGTGCGTTCGTTTTAAGCACGTGTATGGGACAACTGATAAGATAATGTTGTTGTGCTTTAATGCAAGTTGTATTTCCGAGCTACCGCTTTAGAAAATGTTCGGACGCTTTCGCAAGATAGATGCACTTTC